>JBBCBC010000012.1:37447637-37642855 GCA_037126765.1 Stenogyne calaminthoides
CCATAATTCTCCATTCACACCCCATAAAAGTCAAAAAATAGATATGTATAAAATGACCACAATATGATCCTTTATATATATAGTACTACCTCCGTCCCAAACTCGACTACCACATTATTGTGTGCTCGGATTTTAAGAAAAAATGATAAAGTGATAAAGTGTTGGGGGTAGAAATAGTTGTTTATTAGTATTTTATGTGATAAAGTGATGGGTAGTTAGGGTTAAAAAGAGTTGTTTATTATTATTTTATGTGATAAAGTGTGTATTTCCATTTAAGGAAAGTGGTAGTCAAGTATGGGACGCCCGAAACGAAAATGTGATAGCCGAGTTTGGGACGGAGGGAGTACTTAGATATTATGTCCGGTGAAAAAAATGAACACTGAGCAGATCTCGCATAGATTAAATATAAACACAATATTTTCCGGTCAAGATTTTGAAACAGAGGGTTTCGCCAATAGATTACATTTAATTTTTAGTTGGTTGTTTTTTATTCTAAAAAATTCTAAGTTTTGTTATTGGAATTGCTGTTTTGTTCTACGAAACTTAATTCGAAGGAAATTTTGCAATGGAGACTAAAATTTTAGGGGAGTGACTCTCCACTACAAAGTCATTAACAAAAGAACTCTTAGGTACATAACAAAAAAAAAGTGACTATAAGGTACAAAAAAATGGTAAAAAAGTCTAAGTTGCCATTCTGTTCAATTTTCTACACTTCTAACACGGTTCTGCACTTCTGACTCATTTTAACTTTTTGTATTTTAAAAGTCCAAATTTTTTAATTTACTGAATTAATTAAATTATTAATTAATACAAAATTTTGAATTTCAGCACCATAATAATTTTAGTGATTTTGTAATTTTAAATTTATGCACTTTTCGATCAATTTTATGGTGCATTTTTTTAAAAAATTGTATTTTGGATCAATTTTAAAAAAAAATTGTATTTTGAAGTCCAAAAAATATGCAATTTTCAGAAAATAATTTTTTTAAATTTATGCACTTCTGGTCTAATTTAGAAGTGCATTTTTTTTTTGTATTTTATGTACTTCTAGACAATTTTTAGAGTGCATTTTTTTAAAATTTATGCACTTGTGAGCCAATTTTGGAGTGCATTTTTTTTGTATTTTGTTTACTTTTAGGCAATTTTTTGAGTACATTTTTTCCAATTTTTAGAGTGCATTTAAAAAAAAATTATATTTTGAAGTGCATTTTTTTAAAAATATTGTATTTTAATCAATTTTGGAGTGCATTCTTTTAAAATAATTGTATTTTAGATCAATTTTGAAGTGCATTTTTTTAATACATACACAAAATCAACACAAAATAAAACAAACTAAAAAGAAAAATACTAAAAAAATTCTAGAGAAACCCTAAATTACAAATTACACAAATCTGCAAAAATAAAACCCTAAAAATTACACAAATCTCCAAATCTGATGGTAACCCTAAAAAAATACAGAAATTACCTAAATTAAAAAAAAATACAAAAAAATAAAAGAAAAATTACAAAAAAATCCAAAAAAATACAAAAATCACGGCCGCCGCCGTATCGCCGCCTTCTTCTCCGCCGAACCACCAAGACCATCACCTTCAGAGGATAAGAAACAAACACATCTGGAAATTGATGTTCTCCGCCGCGCGTTTCCGCCCTGATCCACCACCACCCTCGTCATCACATTCTACTGTGGAAAGCGCAACAGCCCCATGGTGGATCTGCATGCATTCGTCCCATATTTGTACAAATCCACCCGACTCTCGTACACGATCCATCAATCGGAATCGTCAACCACCATCACCAGACCCATCACCACCACCACAAAACCAACATCCGTAAAATATCACCACCACCCAAAGCCCAAAACACAGCCACCGCCAAAAACCACCAAAGTTATTTTTATTTGGGAGGGGGGTTAGGGGAATTTTATTTTGGTGTTGGGAGAGAAAGGCGGGGAGTCGTATTTTTTTACTTTTGGTGGGAGGCTATGGTCAATTTTGATTTTTTTAATGGTGGAGGTAATTTGGGTGAATTGTAGAGAGAAAGCAGAGAAAAGGAAGAGAGAGAGAGAGATAAATGAAATGTGAGGGGGGGATTATTGATGGGGAGAGAGGGTGATATGGCTTTGAATCAGAGAGAGAGTTATCTGTGGGCCCGAGTAGTGGTAACTTTTAAATTTGATGTGTTCACTTGGTAAAAAAATATATCATAAATACATACAAAAATGAGATAAGGGGTATTTTTTTTACAAATTGTATCTTAGACTCACTTTAAAAATGTATTGTACCTTAGAGTCTTTTTGTTGAAAACTTTGTAGTGGAGAGTCATTAATTCAAAATTTTATTCTCATAAATTTGATTTCTGCAATAATCTGAATTGACTGAATCCCTCTATATACTAATAGAGAGTTTTTTTTTATGATGTGTCATTTTGTGATTAATTTTGATGATGTGTCATCTTGAGATTAATTTGAATGAGAGGTTACATCTTATTGTATTGATGTGTTATTTTTTTTATTGGTTTGTAGTTATATGTGGCATCCATGTGGCATTTTAATATGTAGTTTAATAAAAAAAAATGCAATAACTAAAGTCATAAACCATTCACATCTTAGATTATATTTATGTTACTTAGAAACTAAATTAATCTATAAATTTTTAAATATTTTGAATATTTATTTATTTAGCATTAACTTCTACCTTTATTTTATATCTAATATTTTATCATATATCGATTTTGAAAACATCCCTCAACCAGCTAATATGAAATTTCTACTGTTTATGTGTCGCATTATTGTGAATTTCGATGGTGTGTCATCTAATTAAGAAATGAGAATTATATAAAAGTAAATAATGAATTTGATTTATGGATAATGATTACATGTATGTCACAATATAATTATTTTTTTTAATTATTTATGTATTTAAAGTATGGGTAAATGTTATAAAATGTGGTAATTAATCTTTATTATTTTATGTTTTATTTATTTAACTTTATTATATAGTTTAATTATTGTTGTTTATTTAATTTTTATTTTGGCTTAATTTAATACAAGTAAAATATTCAATCTAAATGTATTTTATGTTAATATGAATTATATTTAATTATTAATTCTTTAATGATTAATTTTATTTTATTATTGTTCTTATGTATGTTAATTTATTTTGTGTAACATAATATTTTATATTATAATTCATTCACTTTTATTTTTTTATTAGTACATATTAATTAATATAATAATATTTTTTCTTAATCAATTTATTATGTTTTAATTTGTAGGTTTCAACTTCATATTAAAAGGGATGATGATTAGTGTTTGACATAATAATTTTATTTCAAGGTTTAAGCAAGATTGTTAATATACAATTTAAATAATTATTAATTCATATTTAATGTATTTATGTATATTTTTAATTAACAAATATATTATTTAATAGGAATGTTATATTTTTAAATTAAAGAACCGTGTAACACACGGGCATTAAACTAGTTCTTTATGTTTCAAACTAAGATCTTGCTGGGTTTTTCATTGACAATTGTAATTTTTCGGCAAGAACAGAGAACGGTTTTTGCGAGTTTATTTAGATCACAAATAAATTCTTCTAAACTATGAATCATTGTGTTTGGTTACTTGCCGGACATTAATTTTCTGCATTACTGCTGATGGTAATATTTATGGTTTTGTGAAAAATCATGTTGGGGTTCAAATAATATCCCATATTGAAATAATATGGGATGATCATGGGGTATATTAGGATGGACCCTATCTCAATTGGTCAATTATGAACTGGTGTAGATCAATATGCTACAACTATCTCTTTTCAGATGAGGAAGATTATTTTCATGGCTTGAATTCAGACTCTGTTTGTGTTGGCATGTCTAATTTGTATGTTCAGAAGTAATTGTTATTCAATCCAACTTCCGTCTGAATCAAATGGATAGATAGAGAAAATGGAGTTTGTTATTTTTTATTGACAGAATTGTGTTTTGAGGAGGAATGGGGTGAGTTTAGTAATATATATGAATATTTAAATTTTAATGGGGTGTGTTTAGAAGAGTTTGGGGGCGTGGATAGTGGGGCTCTTAGGTAGAAGACATTTATGATGGGTGAATATTCATGAAAATAGTGAGCAAAATTGGTTTTGTAGAAGATGTGTATTCTATTTAATTAATTGTGTACCACAAGCCGGTAATCAAAGAAAAGTATGAGCATTTTGTATTATTTATTAATTTCATTTAAAATTGTGATTTATTAATTAATCATAAGAACGACAAACCAAGACGAGAAGGTCATTTATAAAGATTGGACACTCAACTCAACTCTGAGAGATCGGAAAATCCCAAAAGATCCTAGCAAAATTATATGTTATTTCATTGTCATTACGATGAAGATGAACAAAATGAATACTAATATGTTGAAAGGGTAGCAGTAGCTCGTTGCAGAAGTTTACATAGTTTCCGAACATTAAAACGTCTTATTAAGTACTACTCCATCCTGCCATTTTTTATGCTCTCGTTGAAGATGTCCTTCGGTAAATTCATGGACAAATATTTGATATATAAATTGACGAAAACATCCCCTATATTTGCTCACGATCTAGTCGAGATCCTTCTTTTGCATATTTGTCCCGCAAAAGTTAAAAAAATTGAAAGTTCGATATCCATCTCCGCAAAAGTCGAAAACTTTTAGAAGTTCGATATTTACCCTACAAAAGTATAAAAATAAAACACTAGGTATGAAAGTTCCAGAATACAAATAATTTTGGCCCACTTTAGTAGTCCACTCAAAGGAAAAGAAGATAAGAAATTGGCAATATGTACTTGGGAATCACCGTTTGGATTATAAAGAAAGCAAGGAATGAGATCTTGTTTTGGAATGAGGTAGATCTTAAAGTCATTTTGGAGGAATTGAAATTTTGAATTTGAAGTTAGTTTTCTGCTTATAAATATAGATCCAAATTCATTGTCATGTGCGGATTGGATGGTTAAACCGTCCGTGTTTTTGAAATAAGTCGATGGTAGGAATTTGTCTAGGAGAGTTTTCATTAAGTTTGTTGCACATGATTTTAACTGTTTGTTGATCATTAACCATGTAATTAATTCTTTGGGTATGTCCTATAAGTTATAACCGTGGTTAATGAGAATTCTTTTGAATGATAAAAAGAAGTGATTTAATTTTTTGTAGTCCTGTAATTTTGCATTATTTTGAAATTTGTCCCATACGTTTTGACTTTTTGATTTTGGTCCTGTAAGTTTTTAAATTTTTTGAAATTGGTCCTGTAAGTTTCAATTTTTTTTGAAATTGGTCATTTTCACCTGCTACAACAAGTAACCGCTACATATGTAATTATTTTGTTATTCCTTTTAATTTCAAAGCGTCACTTGAACTTTTTTAATCATAATAATCTTAGCCAGATTTTTTATCGGAGTTTAAAAATAATTTGTACATTAAAAGACAAAGCAAATCAGATCAGTTTATTGGGTCTAAACTAACCAAAAAAAAAACTAAAATACACAGAAAATCATTATTCCTGCCTAAAAAAAAACACGCAAAAAATCCCGACATAAAATTATTAGGATTAAAAAAATTTAGGTGGTATTTCGAAATTAAAATAAAAAATAAAATAATTACATAGATAGTTGTTACCTGATTGGTGGCCTGCTATAGCAGGTGAAGTGACCAATTACAAAAATTTTAAAAATTTACATGACCAAAATCAAAAAGTCAAAACATACCAGATCAATTTCAAAGTTACAGGACTATAAAAAACTTAATCCCTAAAAAAAATAAAACAAATACTTTTTGGTTCAGAATTTATAGGAGCCGCTGGTTTGTTCACTTTGTTTCACTTTTCATATTTACTTTATTTCACTTTTCATATTTCAACATGTTTTTTATTTTTATAAAAGTATGTACATTCACATGTACAATATTTCTACGCTATTCGTACAAGTAAATACAAATATAAAGTATATTGTAAAATAATTTTGTGAGTGTCAATATTCCCTCTCTTTTTAAAATTAACACACGTCGCCATTAGGGGTGTGCAGAATTCGGTGAAAATGAATTAACCGAGTGAACCGAACTGAATTTTCTAATTTAGCTTGGTTATTTGATTTTCGGTTTGGTTACGGTTTTTAATTTTATAAATTTTGGTTTTTGGTTCGGTTCGGTGACAGACAAAAATCGAAAACCAAAATATAATTATTAAATATATATAATTATTAATTTATTATATAAATAATATTTTTTTATTACATGATTAATTGATTACATCGTGTTCCCGTGTATTCGTACGACTTTTATTTAATGATTTTGTAGGTTATTGTTATTTAGTGCATTAAATTTATGGATTTTGTTTTTCTATTGAAAATTTTATGTTATTTTTATTCATGTACGACTTAAAAAGAAAAAAAAATCACAAAATTTCGGTCGATTCGGTTAAAAAATGAAACCGAACCGAAAATTTCGATTTGGTTACAATTCGATTTTCACGTTGATTCGATTGGTTCGATTATCAATAATAAAATTTTAATTTGATTCAGATTTGTTTATTCGGTTCGATTCGGTGACCAAACTGACTAATTCACCCCTAGTCGCCATAATAATTACTGACCCTTGATTATTTGAAGCATCAAAATTATTCTTTCACAATCATTATAATATGAACACATCACAAATAATGTTTTAATACTTGAAGGCTAAAAAATAAATAAAATTGAAGTGTACTATTGCAATTGGTGTCATAACTGATATTACTGTTCAGTAAGGGCATATTTGTTTTAGGCTTATAGTGGGCGGGAAAATTTCTGAACTTTGAAATCTAGGATTTTAAAATTCTAATGAATAGTGAAATTGTATGTTTATTTTGAAATTTTATAGGGTAGAATTATATAGGATTGTAAAAAGTTGATTGATTTGTATTATTATATTATTATTGTAATGATTGAATGATAGAGTATTGTATTGGAAATTGTGTAAAAATGATAATATTATTATTAATGGGGGAATAGGTGCAGAAGTAGAGTTTAAATTATATTTGAAATTGGATTTTAAAATCCTGGATTTAGTATTGTATTAAATGGGTATGTGGAATTGTAAAGTTCAAAGTTCGTCCGGAATAGTCTCAAAAAAAACATACCCTAAAATTCAGTAACTAAAAAAAAACTAATTGCATAAAAGTAGAAAAAAAATAGTATAAAATTCCAAAACGTTACACAAAACCGCCAATAAGAAATAAGAGAAAAAAAAATCAATTTGCACCACAGCTCAATCCTACATCTCTGCAATTTCGCTAGGGTTTCAAGTTTCAAAACCCAATTCCGAGATCAAATCATGGCGACGCATGACCATCTTGATGACGTAAGCTTTCATACACTTACCGCTTTCTGTAATTGCAGTCCATTCATTGTGGTTTTTCTTCTCTCTCTGTTTCACCGCTTATTTTTTTCTTTCGATGTACAGGAAGATGATTTTGGAGGCGATTTTGCGGGGGGAAATGCTGCAAGGCGTTCAGGTTTTCTGAATTAATCGATTTGATTGGCTCTGATAATGCCTGTAGACTGTAATTGCATTCGTTTTCTGCAATTGCGATTTTGAGATTGTGGTTTTTGGTTTATTAGGTAACAAGAGAAGCTTTGGAGATCTCGACGATGATGAAGACGATATTTTTGGGTCAAAGAAGGTCTCTTTTACTTACTGCTTACTTAAAATCTACATCTTTATTACACTATGCAGTCGCCTTGTTTAGCTTTCTGGGTAGGGTTTATGGTTTTAGTCTTGAATATCATTCTCTCTTGCTAATTAGCATAAACTTATGAAATTTTTTACGAGTTTTCTAATTAGATTCTCTAATTAAGATTTTGAATTTCCCGTTTCATTTCTTATCTTCGCCAAGTGAAAAATGGATCAGTTACAACGGGGTCTTTTGAGAAGAGGATGTGTGGTTACAAGTGTCTGGGATGTTTAGGGAACATAATGGTTGTTCATATGGCTCTAGTACTTATATAAGCATTGCAATTTGCAACTTATAACAATATTTTTAGGAAAGAAAGTCAAAGTATTATATGAACCTTGTACACCGTACACCACTATTACTATAACTTGTAAAAACTAACACTTTATAAGCAAAGTGTTAGTGCGCACAAGGTGCACATATACCTTCTCGTCTTATGAACTTAAAATAGCTGGTACTGAGGTGATATTCTACTTATGTCAACATAATCTTCGCCTTTTTGGTTAACATTCATTGAAAATTGTCACAATGGGGTACCTCATTTTTATTTTAATCTCCTAGGGTATGTTCGTTTAAGGATTTAGATGTGCGGGGGAAGTCATGACTTTGAAATCATATGGATTTGTAAGTCTTGATGAATAGGAAAAAATGTGTTTGTTTTGAGATTTTGGTAGGATGAGATTTTGTTTTATGTCAAATCAATATTTAATAGTGATTGATGTTGTATTATTATATTGTATTGAGAGTGGAGTGAGAGTGAGAAAAGTAATGATGTGATTGTATTGAATTTTATGAAAAATAGGTGTGTAGGTATATTTTATAGGAGTAGATTTTGAAGTCTAATTTTAAATCTCAAACTATAATGGGACGTGGTTTTCAAAGTCCTAAGTCCAGCTGAGCGAGTCCCAAAACAAACATACCCCTATTGATTATTCCAGTTTTCCATGACTAAACAATTTAATCTATATATGTACTTTACCGACTGTGATCCTGGCCTATTGGGCACACTAAACATGTATTTTTTTTTAGTGTTGACTTCATGTATTTTATGTTTGTTAATGTACAATAACATATGTTTAAATATATTAATGGCATATCCAAAGCGCAAGGCTTTAGTGGATTCATTTCTAAAGCAGTCTTTTTTCTTGGTTGCTGATTTGATTATCCTTGCTAATTCCTTACAGATCACAACTGAGAATCATTAATTGTTGCATAAGGGTATGCCATCTCTAGTCTAGTAGTCATGTATAATCGGGTCAAGACTGGAAAAGGAAGCATAATTTTATCCTGAAAAAAAAAATAGGACAGAAGTTAGGCTAACAGATTTGAGTTTTCCAATGGTTTTCTTAATTCATGTACTTATTTAAAATTTGCATCAAAGTTGGCTGTGAAAAGGAATATTACAAGTCTCTGAGGCGGTCCTTCATGTGAGAACTGCACTAATACTTGGAATATATACTTATAGACATATATCTTCTCCTCTTCTGCAAAATGAGCTCAAGCTTTAGTATCCCCCTTTTCATATCTTGTTTTGTGTATGGTTTAGGCCAACCTGAAAGTCGAAGAAACTGCACCTGGAGTGGCAACTGGGATGATTTTGTCTCTTCGTGAGAGGTATTGCTCTTTTTTGTGGAACTCTTTGTTCTTTGAAAAATGATGGAGTAGGAACACACCAGATTTGTGGTGATCTATCTGTTTAAACATAATTAGTACCTATAAAGATTAAGCCACTTTCAAACTATTATTTTTACCTAGACTGCGTAAGACTTATTGGTACGCTTCTCTGGCTCTTACTTTGTAGTCTCAAGAACTGTCAAGATGAACTTTCTAGATGCCAGGTATATATCACGTCCAGACTTGATTATTTTCTTCTGTCTCTATATCTACAGTAATTCACCTGTTGGTCAGCGGTCACTATGATGCTGCTTAAGATTTTATTTTTATTGTTTAGACAAGGATAATGATACATAACTCTTCTGTACATAATTGGTAAAAATAAATTTTGCAATGGGGATATTTGTTTGCTGCTAACTCAATTTATGATTTTGTTTTTTAAACTTCAGGAAAAACTTGAAGATGCTAAGTCTGAGATTCAACAGTGGCATTCATCTTTCCAGAATGAATCATTTATACCGCAAGGAGCAACTCCTGGTTTGTTCTTCTATGCTCTATGCCATTTTTCTCCTGTCATTTGGTCTATCTTTTTTAAAGGCTTTCATCACTTATTTGTTGTTTTTATTTTTATGAGTAGCATTATTTTCTTATTTCTTGCTTAGGACCGAAATTCGTTATAAACTACCTTCAGACTCTGAGGTCCTCTGAGGAATCTTTACGAGAGCAAGTATGTTAAGCACCTTACATTTAGCAAGTTTTTACCTGATGAACTATTTAGTTATGCTTTTTCATTTTTAACTTTTGTTATCAGCTTGAGAAAGCAAAGAAGAAAGAGGCGGCGTTCATTGTGACATTTGCAAAACGAGAGCAGGAAATAGCTGAGTTGAAGGTGAGGATTTGTTAGTTATGATTGCATCTGTGAGTATGCATGCATTTCGTGTTGTTGCCTCACATGTTAATCTTAAATACATACTTATTTTACATTTTCACCTAAGATAAGGTAGACGAGAATTTGTTAATCTGGAATCCAAGTGCTAAATTATTAGTAGGTTAAGAGAAATATAAGCATCAAGACATCCATTATCTAAGGCTTGAATGAAAGTCATCTTAGTTGTAACCCTTGGTTATGTGGTGAATATGCAGACAGGTCATTTCATAAAATATAATTTCTTTATTGTTTATACTTTTCAATTAGCCTTTGCTGCTTTGCATCGATTTTGATGACTTTGATTATTCCTATTGCTATTATCATCATATCCTTTGTTATTATTTTGTCTTCTCGATGGGATTTGCTACACACGTTCATCTTTAGGACCTTTGATAAAGTTGTCCGAAATTATTCAAAGGAAACACTGTCAATTCCTGATAGTTTCTGAACACGGGTTCGGTTTGTGGTATAGTATATAATCTCTTTGGATGGACTGCGATGGATTTGTTGAATATCTTGTACAAAGAACTTGCTAGAGCTCCAAATTCAGTTTTTTTTGTTATATAATTGAAAACCGCTATTTAAATAGAATTAAGTATTTTATTGCTTCTTGTTCCTTATTCCAGTACCTCTAACTTTTATACAGTCTGCTGTTCGGGATTTGAGATCTCAGCTGAAACCACCATCGATGCAGGTATTTGGAAACTGTTCCCTTCCTATATGGTTTTCCGATTTCTTTCATGGTCACCACTCGCTCTAAAAAGCAAAGTATTATAAATATGAGTTTTTTCCTTATTGCTCCAAAAATAAGTAACCTCTAAAAACTGCTTCGTATCTCAACTCAAAGTCAAAGTGTTGATGTAGTTTTAAAAACTGGGAAAACTAATCTTCCCAGCTGGAGTTAGGGGAACTGTGAAAGAGAAGAAAAACTTTAATTCAACTAGTATGTGTTCATTTTTGTTTGTTTCTAAAGTTATAAACTTGGCAGGCAAAGAGATTATTGTTAGACCCGGCCATCCATGAACAGTTCACAAGATTAAAGGTGATTCTTCTGAATTCCAACTCAAAGTTAATTACATTTACAACATAATAAATTCTCTTGTCAGAATATTATACTAACTTTATACAGGCTTTCAAAGTTTTGTATAGACTGTTGACAAAATCCTTTTGACCAGCTTAGGCTCGGTTCAAGCTAATATAATCCTTTGACATGTAGATATACATATTTCTCCATCGAACTTAACAATCTTGTCCTACTCTTTTGATAGAATTTGGTGGAAGAGAAGGATAAGAAAGTTAAAGAGTTGCAAGATAATATAGCTGCTGTCAGTTTCACCCCACAAAGCAAGATGGGGAAGATGTTAATGGCCAAATGCAGGACTCTGCAGGAAGAGAATGAGGAGATTGGTAACCAAGCTAATGAAGGGAAGGTACTGATTATGCATCTATCAAATGATATTTTGCATACTTTGATAAATTATCTGTAATAGGAAGGCGATGCAGTGTTACATCAGTCAATAATTAAGGAAACTTGAATATTTTAGTTCCGTGTTGATAAGGTGGAACTCTAATTTCATCTCTTAAAATGCATATATGGATATTATGTTACTTGAATATGAATTTCTATTGTACATTGGCCTTTGTTGGATAATTAATTTGGTATATTGATGGAATTTAGTTGTTTATTTTTCTCTTGTTGTTGCTAGATGCATGAGCTGACAATGAAACTCTCTCTACAAAAATCTCAAAATGCCGAACTCAGAAATCAATTTGAAGGTTAGTTTCCATGCCGTCTTTCTTGTCACTTATGCTATAATCAGTTTGTTTCTTCTTGACGTATACATGTACCCTTACATCATTATCTACCACGTTATTGTTTCCCGCAGGATTATGCAAGCAAATGGAGAAAATGACTGGTGACGTTGATAGATCAAACGAGCTGGTACTCACTTTTATGACTGCAATAATCTGTAAAATTAACAACCCAATTGCGGAGGGTTTCGCGAAATTGAAAACATTAATGGTTTCACTTGTGTGAATTGTTACAGGTGGTTATCTTACAAGAGAAACTAGAAGAAAAGGAAGACGAGATTCGTCGATTAAAGCAGGAGCAGGAGGTGCAAGAGAAGGGCATTGTAGAAGAGCAGACACTATTAGGCACTGATGAGCTGAGTAATACTAATACTGATGAGTGTATGCCTCCTATTGATGTGCAAACTGAAAATTAATTTCTTCATCCCTAGCTGTAGCTGTATCAGATTCAGTGTAACCCTACCCTATTTTTTTATAAATATTTCGGTGAACGTTTTTTGACCTAATTACTAATTTGTGCAGTACTATCTTATCGTGTTTTCTGTTTTGTTTTTTTTTTTAATGATTTTTGAGTATCGACTCTCCCCCAATTCTATAAGATCATGACATGTACGCTAATGAGCACTAATAAAATAAATTAGCCCTATTGCATGCATTCATTGATTTTAAATTATCAATTTTTGGTTTAATGCACTTAAAAATTCTTCAAATATTAAAAGTTAATTTGATAAGCTCTCTCGAAAACGAAAATTTATGGAATTTTATTATTTATCTTGATGGTCCTATTTTGCGAAGTTTTATATTTTAATATTTTAGGTGATCAGTATCTAAAATTGTTTACTTTTTTATACGTAATTAAATTTAAAATAAATTTGACATACACATAATAAAAATCTTGAAAGATTTTTGTGAAATAAAATTTTGATACTTAACGAACTTAAAAACAGAAAAAATGTTTGGTGACCTATCATAAGAAGTCGATAATTTAGAGACCTTTTGAATTTTAATATATAATGCCAAGGGCTTACGATATTAAAACAATTAGATAAATTTGAAGGTGTTGTTATTTGTTTACCAAGGGCCTTTAAATCTTAATATACTTTCCTCATACCAGTTTTACACCCTAAACAGTTAAAAGTTTATAACTTCACCCCCTAAAAAAAGGAAAAAGGTAAACAAAAATGGCAACCCTAAGCATTCCAAACTTTTATACTAAATTCCTGGAATTCCTACAAGATAATTAGTTCGATCTTCCTGGCTAATATTACTTTCTCCTGGAATCCTCCCAACCTAAACCTGCAGTTCCCTTGTTCCCAGTTGCTCGTAAAGGTTCGGTTAATCCCTTCACAGTATCACCGAGCGCTTCCCCCTGTATTAAAGCATAGAGAAATCACATGAAGAAAAAACAGACACGGTGCATTCTTCAAGAATTGAACTATGCTTGTTAAAATGCACAACTGCATTAAAATAATACAACTACAGAAGATACCTCCTTCCATCCCATGCCTTCTAAAATTTTCCTGGCATAACTTCCTGTCCCAAATGAAATGTTCAATGACTCGGCTGCCGCCTCTTCTGGCGGTAAAGTAGGAGGCGAGGATACAGAATCAGCACCTGCAATTGAGTTCTTTTGTCCGGGACCCACTCCAAAGCCACCATGGAGAGCTCGTCTCTCAGCAGCTCTATCCCGGTACACATGATCCTAGCAAACCACAAAGATGAAGAAGAAGAAGGAGAATGTAAGGGCAAAACACTTGTTTTCCTGATACATCTTTGGAATTCCATAACAAGTTTAAACGTTGAAATTGCACCACTCAATGATTTTACAGGATATGAAGTTGGAAATAGAAAGGCTGCAACAGCTCACATATTTACCTTCTTAGATGGGGAAAGCTTCACCGATGACAAAGATTTGTCCTTTCGAACAGCAAGAACCTCTGAGCTTTGAGATTCAGTCTGCTGATCAGATTTCGGTGACTTCTCTTTTTGGCTTTTGATGGATATTTGAGGAAAGCCCCAATCTTTAGTTGGGTTGGAAGCATCATAAACTGATAAGGATGCCAAATATTTCAAGCTAGGAATCTTCAATCTGTATATCCGGCCTGTAAAAATAAAATGACAGAATTATAACCATCTCATTGCCTTGAATCTGAGAGCATGAAATAATTTTTACATCTAGGCAAATAACACAATATTACGTAAATATTTGCCTGGTGAATATTACCCTAATTTTATTTTTTCAGTTACCTGGGGAGAATGCATATAATAGATTCATCAACCTATCTTCTCATATTTACATAGTTTGGTCATATGAATATGATCCTTGAAAATAATCCCCTAGTACATAGAAAATCACTAATCAAAAAAGGGAGGGAAATGGAATGTTTTCCCATTCATAGATTGCATAGAATCTGAAAGCATGAAGTACAGGCATTCAGAAAGATTGGCTTCTGGAACCACTCCTGTTGAAGTATACCATTTCAGGAATATACATATTTATATTAAGCCATTAAATGGCCTATAATTTCATATTGGCTTAATTTAGCATTTCTGGCAGAGGACAGTGACGAGGGCGCCACACTTGCAGTGGCAAGTAACGGTCCTAAAACAGTAATCTCCTTATCCCAATTTATATTAATTCTTTGTCCTTAAATGGCCTATAATTTCATATTGGCTTAATTTAGCATTTCGTTGGCAGAGGACAGTGACGAGGGCGCCACACTTGCAGTGGCAAGTAACGGTCCTAAAACAGTAATCTCCTTATCCCAATTTATATTAATTATTTGTCCTTAAGAGATAACAAATCCACATAGCCTCTTGGCGGGTAAATTTTGAGATCTCTTAGTAATATAACATAAATTTTTTTTTAAAAAAGGGTGATATAACAGTTTATATCTTGCCAAAACACCTTCTTGAGCAATTTATTAATAGGCGTATGGGACAACAGGCAAACCTGACGTCACTCGTACCATATCAAGGTGCACTTCGCATACTGGTGCAGTTTTCAATATACCACCACCTGAAGACACCGAAGGATGAAGCTTGGTGGAGCGCTTCCTCGATCTGCCAACCAGCCTTGCTACCTCTGTCTTTCCATCTTTTTTCGTCCCTCTAACCATTGCCCAATCCCATAATTCCACCACTTGCAAACCTGACATCCACTCTTCATCTGATTGGCTTACTTGACCATATTGGGCACGCCAGTTTTCTTCTTCCTGAGATATACCTGACAGAAATGATTACCCTAACCGTCAATACAAACAAAGTAATTTCACAAATTAGAATCTTGACTGGCCCATCTCTGTCGTGGTTGATGCCTCTCTATCTCCTATGTCTCTTTTAAATCATCACAATATCTCTCTCAGATATTTTATTCTCGACTTCACGGAGGAGTTCTTTCATCTCATAACGTCAAGAATATTCCTCCTTAAAGGAACTTCTTTGGGCCATTCATTAAAAGAAGACAGTTAAATTGAGATATTTGGAAACATGATATTGTATTATTTATTCAGTTCAATTAGAAGTGGAGTCTAGTTTATTTCTTTATCAGTCACACTTCCCATGATATATCTGCAAGTCAATCAAAAACAATGAAATAACGAGCATTGACATACTTGCAATCAAAAAAATTCATGAACATGAAAATTGCTTGAAAACACAAAAAGTGCAAAATAAGATCCCCTTCAATAGTCTGATGGACACGAGGATATGTATAAAAACAAGAAACTTGTAATTTCAAATAGTACGAACCTTCATCCAAAGTTTTCTCACTCAAATTTGTCCGAAAATCAGGATCATCAGGGACCCATTCGCCTTCTTCAAGTTCTTCAATATCATCATCTCCTGCAAATTGGTAAATAATAACTATAAAAAACCCTTTGCAATGAACTTACTCTAATCACCTATAACAAAATCTCACCAACCATGGGTTGGGACATTCAGTTTACCCGTGTCATTAGTCTCCACAGGCATTGTCAAGTCAGTCGTAGCAGCATCTGCTGTTTGGTTGGAGTAGCCCGATAAATACAGGTCGATAAGAGTGTCTTCTAGCCTGCATATGACTTGTGGCTTAGGCATCTATATCTCACGAATAACGATAAAAGATGGATTGAGTCTGAACACACCATTCTGATGGTGGAGGTGGGTACTCCGATTGTTCACTTTCGTTACAAGCTGAAGAATCTGTCTAGATACAATCACACAATAGAATATCAAGGATGGAGTACAGAACCAATAATGCGTAGCTTATAGACAAATAAATCCGAAGTAAGACAATAACAGAAATTCAATTTGTAATGACTAACTTAACACATTCAAAGAGATCAACTTCAGAAACTATTCAGAAGTAGGCATCAATTAGTTGAAGTTGTGCAATCCATTTCACAAAATTAAAAAAAACAGGCAAATCATAGAGTGGACCTTGAAAGATATTCAAGAACGCAATAAAAAGATGTAAATTTCACCTAGGGAAGCTTCGACCGAAAATTGTTTTCCTTCAAATTGAGCCTCACAAGTTTCTTCTTGAGTATTGCTATTATCCATTTTTAGTTGATCCCCTGCCTGAGATAAACACAGTTATGAATCTAGCATCTTCAATCTCACAAAGAGGTTATAAATCTAGCACAACCATAAATAAAAATCGAAAATTATAATTCCACAGAAACATTCCTCAAAACTGAAAACCTAAAATTTCAAGCTAATACCTGATTGGACTCGAGAAGAATATAATTCCCATCTACAAAATTTTAACAATGTCCATCTGTTGCTGCTATAATACCATCCTGCTTGTGGATCATGGTAAAACCCAGTTCTGCATCCAAATACGAAAAACTCTATTTTTTCTTTTTTCACCCAAAAATAGCGTATACAAGAGGTACATATACATACCAGAAAATTTATATTTAGATCGACGGTTTCAAACATATAGGTATAATTTCAAGTGTTATCATTGGTAAAGAATCGGAACAATCTGGTAATGCGAAAACAATGCATATAAAGTAAAAATTCTTGAGATTTGATTGAATAAAAAACCTGGCGTGATAATAGAGCTGAGAATTTTCATCCCACTCGAAGCCGCAATCATCTTCCTGTTGAAAATCTTCTCCCGCCATCGCCATGATTGAGCTTTCAGTTTTCGAATCTCTTCATTGCCACTTCAAAGATATTAGAAATTCAATTGAGATTAATTTTTTGATTCTGTACATAATGAGATGGACAATCATTTACAAAGACGACTTTATGAAAGAGAAATGGGAATATAGAATTTTTTTAGAAATTAAATTTTTTGTAGTCCAGTAACTTTGCTTCGTTTTGAAATTGATCCCGATTGTTTTGACTTTTTAATTTTGGTCCTATAAGTTATTAAATTTTTTGAAATTAGTCATTTAACCTGTTATAGCAGGTCACCAAATAGGTAACCATCACCTATGTAATTATTTTATTTTTTCATTTAACTTCGAAATGCCACATAAACTTTTTTAATCCTAATAATTTTGGGTCGAGATTTTTCTGCGTATTTTTTTAGGGAGAAAGAGTGATTTTCTACTTATTTTGGTTTATTTTTTGATTTTCCGATCAGTTTAGACCCAGTAAACTGATCCGATTTGCTTTTTATTTTAATACACAAATTGTTTTTAGACCCGAATCAAAATCCCACCAAAATTATCAGGATTAAAAAAGTTCAAGTAGTCTTCAAAATTAAAGAAAAAAATAAAATAATTATACATGTAACCGGGTTACATGCTTGGAAACCTGTTGCAGCAGGTTAAAGGATCAATTTCAAAAAAATTGGAAACTTACAGGATCAAAATCAAAAAGTCAAAACAATCGTGATCAATTTCAAAATAATAAAAAGTTAATGGACTACAAAAAATTTAATTCCTTTTTTTATCCCGTAACTTTTCCATTTTGGTCCTATTAACTTATAGTTTTTGATATTGATCTTGCAATTTTATAAAATTTGACTTTTTCATTCCATCACTAGTTAGTTACCTGCAATAGGAGGTGACAAGACTAAAAAGTTAAATTTTTTTAACTTACAAAATTAAAATCAAAATCTGTAAATTGTGATTTTGGTTTTGTAACTTTACAAAATTTAACTTTTTAGTCTGATCACATACTATTGCATGTAACTAGCTAGTAACAGGACGAAAAAATTGAATTTTGTAAAGTTACAGACCAAGATCAAAAATCGTAAATTAATAGGATCAATATCAAAATATGTCAAAATTACAGAATAAAAAGGTCTATTTTCCCAAAAGGGAAGGGAAATTTCATAAACAGAACATAGTTATTTTTGCTATTTATTGCACTTTAAGAACTCAATTTTTAATTTTTACAGTACAAGTAAGTATCGGATTATCAATTTATTGTAATAAAAGGACCTAGACAATTTTAAAAATAAAACAATAGTTTTTTTTTATCAATTCGCATCGGACTTCTTTCGTTCTCAACCCTAAATAAAAAAACGATATCACAATAATAAACTTCTATCGTTTTTAGTCTTTTGTAATTTTTTTCATAATTCACTCATTTACATTCATGATCAAATGGATTTGAAAACACGAAGTCCCAATAATTTAGGAGTTCTCAATAATGAAATTTCATAATATGATGAGTGTTTATTCTTATTTTAAATTGATTAAAGTATGTGATTATTATTATTATTATTATATAAGCGTGTATTATTATAAAATTAGTGGAGAATAATATTTTTTAATTAAAATCTATTCGGCAATGGTGAATTGATATTGTTTATTATTTCAATGGAGAATAATGTATTATTTCAATGGCAATGGAGAATAATGTATTATTATTAAAATCTATTCGGCAATAGGAGTATTTTTTTTAATTGAATCAAGTCGATTGATGGAATATGCTTGTTGCTGAAATTGTGTTATTACCTTTAGTGCATTCCTCCTTAGTACATAGCATATACATTTCTCTTGCTTGCCTTCCTTTTTTATGATACGTTATACTTAAAGATGTAATTTAAAATGCAACTTGTACGTATTCAGGTGCAATGTTGGCTAAATTTTATATGCATCCAGGTGTACCGTAGAATCATGTCACTTGTTATACTGAAAGGTGCAATTTATTTATACTGAATCGTGCAACTATTAATATAAAAAAATAATTATATGATTCAATATAATTAAATTAGTTGTATTTTTAGTATAACAAATTATATAATTTTAAAATGCATTATAAATGCAATGTGCATATAGATGCACATAAGAACTACTCATATAATATTGAATCAATAAAAGAAAAGAAAAGTCATGTATTGTATACTTAAAAATACGCTGATGAAAAATACTACCTCCGTCCCAAACTCGAATGCCACATTACTGTGTGCTCGGGTTTTTTAAAAAAAAGTGATAAAGTGATTAAGTGTTGGGGTAGAAAGAGTTGTTTATTAGTATTTTATGTGATAAAGTAATGGATAGTTGGGCTTAAAAAGAGTTGTTTATTAGTATTTTGTATGATAAAGTGATAAAATGATAAAGTAGGTATTTCCATTTAAGAAAAATGATGATCAAGTATGGGACGCTCGAAACGAAAATGTGGCAATCGAGTTTGGGACGGAGGAAGTAACTGTTTTCAAGTCAAAAAGATGAGAGCAAGCTTTTTTTCTCCAAACACATACAAATCAACACTATATCATAAACCGTGGGCAAAACTCATAAAACATGAAGAACAATTTCATGTAATTCATGAAACCCCCTAAATCGTTCCTCTATTATAAAAGACTTAATTATTACCTATAATAATAACTAGTGAATAAAAAAAGCACTTTTCAAGCTGCTGGAGCATAATCATAATCCCCATCGTCATCTCCATCCCCTTCAAATACGATGGCGTTCAAAAGACGACTATACCCTTTATTGCCAAAATTATTCTCGAAAATTGATAAGTGGCTGTTGGAGATGAGGAAAGTCATCATATTTTTTTTTCAGACTTTCTGAAATTAGAAAGGAAATTTTAAGGTGTGGTATAAAGTTTGTCGAGTGAATGAGAAATAGGGAGGGCATATATGTGTATTTATAAGCTTGTAAAAAAGTAGTGATTTTGGTTGACATAAATTGGCGTGAGTTTTGCACGTGGTGGGAATGGTTGAGCTTTCGCTCGTGACACGTGTGGCTATTAATATATCCACGTTGGAATTTCACTCTCACTTTAAATTGCATAGTTGGAAATATATATCCTAGTGGGTGGGCAATTTAGGGATTTCTGAACAAATTAATTTATGATATGTTGTGCTCAAATATATCACGCGTCAGCATCACCAGATTTATCACACGTCAGCAGGACGAATTATCACATTACAGCAGGTCCCATCGAGACCAGCAAGTCCCACCGAGACCACGTGATTTGTCGTCGTCTTTACGATATGTTTTGTCACGCTTTTACGCATACGACTTATCGTCTTATCGATTTGTCGTCTTAACGACTTGTCATGTTTATTGATTTGTCGTCTTAACGATTTGTCGTCTTCGATTTGTCGTCTTTGGTCCTCTTTATATAAAAGGACCTCACGCTTCATTATAAATGGACAAACACCTAAAATGTTTCCCCATTCCACTTATATACCTACACCCACATTTCGGGGGAACTACGGTTTTCCCAAGAGCCGTTTTGTTCGATTAATCACTTTATTTGTGAGTTGTTACCAAATTAGCCACATAATACTCTCGATAAAAAATGACTCGCTACAATTGACGCTAGAAGGAGGGTCAATTGAAAAATTCGTCGAGAACAACGTCGAATTTTCGAATGAAAATTCAAGAAATCACAAGAACACACAAACCCAAAAAAATACGCCTGTATACATACACAGATACATACAGGCGAACAGGAGGAGAAGGACGGGGTTCCCCCGGTGCACGCGCCGCCGCGGTACCACCCCACCGTCGTCGCCCTCGGCTCCGCGGCCGTATCACCGTAAATCCTTCATCCAAAATCAAAACCCCCAACATCCAAAATCAAAACCCCCATACACACATCCATCCATATATACATACAGATATACATACAGATATACATACACATACACATGTAAAAAAAAAAAGGAGAGAGAAAGGGGAAGATGAAGAACAGAGGCATGTCGTCCGAACCAGAGCTGCCGCCGCCTCAAATCGGCGCCGCCCGCCGAAGCCGCCAAGACTGAAATTGCGCCACCATCGCTGCCGAGCCGCCACCGCCTCTGCCGCCTCCAGCTTCGACGCCGCCGCTACGGCGGCGACCATTCCAAAATCAACCGAACCGGCGCCGCAGCCCGCTACAAATCGACGCAAGCCGCGGAACGTTCACCGCCACGCGGCGCCGAATTTGAAGTCGCGACCGGCATCGCTGACGCCACTCATCTCCGCCGCCGGCGCTTCGATTCTACCGCTCAAACGCCGCCTCACCTCCGCCGCTGCAAACCGCGTACGGCGACACCAATCGCCCGAAACCGCCGCCTCCAAAAACTGAAGCAGTGCGGCCGCGAGCCACCATCGCCGTTCCACGGCGCCGCTTCGTGAATTTCCAGGCACTGAACGCGTGGAGGCCTGAGGTTAAGCCTCTCCTGTGGGTAACACGTTTTCAAAGTTTTAGTCTGATCAGTTGGTTTCTGAACCCAACATTTATCTGAAATGGTTTGGGCCCAGAAGTGAGCCATCTTGAATTCTTGGACCCAGTACGGGCTTATTCTTTTAATTAAACGATTGGGCCCAAATTTAATTAATCATTAATCATTGGCCCAAAATTGCGGCCAAGATGGTTAACTAATTAATTTATGGCCCAGTTTTAATTAAAATTTTGGGCCCAGGTTTAGTTAATTTTGGGGACCATTTAGATGGCCTGATTTCGTGGGCCTGGGTATTTGGCCTGATTAATTCATGGGCCTGGCCATTTAGCTGGTGGATGGCCATTTAGCTGGTGGATATATGGGCCTGGGCTGTTGGCTATTAATTTTTGGGCCCGATTTTTTCGGCCTGAAAAAAAAAAAAAAAAAAAAAAAAAAAAATTGCAGCGCCAGCAGTCCGGGAGAAGAAAATTAGACGAGCAGTTTGGAAGAAGAAAAGTAGACGAGCACCCGGAGTCTCGCGAGCTACTCAAAGAATCTACTGGTAGTCCTTTTACCCACCCCACCAGGTTTATTATGTTTATGTCCTTGTGGTTTTCATTCATTCGTTTATTATCATTTAATTTGGCGGTGGTTTCATGAAGAGGTCGCGACCTAAGTTCTGGACGACCAACAAAGACGAACGAGCCCAGTCTATATAAAACACCGTGACGAACGAGTTCAGACTCACGATTCCCCGCAAAGAAAAAGCGAGTAATGGGTACGCTCTCAAAAGACGACTCAGACTTTACAGATAATTCAGAATGACGGTGTGTGATGAGCGGGTCGCAGCTTAAATAAGACGACCCTAAGACGGGTGATCGCACCTAAATAAGACGATCGCGAACCAAGAAATGGGGGTTCATAAAGTAACCCATCCGGGTCGCACCTAAATAAGACGATCAACCGGATTGCAACGTAATAAGATAATCAAAAACGAAAGAGCCGTGAGCGGACATAGTAAACCTAATGTTCAAATCATTCGGGAAAAAATGGCACTACCGCCAAATTACAAAAAAGCCCACTTCAGACGATTATGCCCGGCCACTTGGGCGAAAGTTATACCGCCTTTTCTCGGCGACGATTACGCCCGCTTACCGGGCTCAGTAATACCGCTTTTCGGCGACGATTATGCCCGGGCTTATTCGCTGCGAAGTTATACCGCTTTTCGGGCGACGATTATGCCCGCCACTATTACCGCCGGGCGACGTTATGCCCTTTATTCGGCGAAGTGCTATATTATGTTGACGATACTATTATGCCCGCGATACCGGGCGCAGTAATACCGCTTTTTCGTGACGATTATGCCCGCTTATTCGGCGCAGTTAGGGCAATTCTGACGACGATTATGCCCCGCCATTTCGGCGCAGTAATACGCCTTTTTCGGCGAGGATTATGCCCGCTTATTAAAGCGCGAGCTATCTGCCTTTCTCGGCAAGCATTATGCCGCCTACTGGTGGCGAGCAATACAACCTTTTAAAGCGTTATTATACCACTTTACCTACGTGCCGCCTTCTGCCTTCTCGGCGATAATTATGCCCTTTACTTTCGGTAGCTTTCGTATCTCGGCGATGTCGATCCGCCGTTTTAGCGAAGCATTCTCCCTTCTCGGCGATGAGATCGTCGGCTTTTCGCGGCGGCGACCAGCCGCCACCTCCGCGTCGGCTTTCCCTACTTCGGCGATGTCGGTCGGCCGTTTTAGTAAAATATTCTCCGCCTTCTCGGCGTCGAATCGTCGGCTTTCCACGGCGGCGACCGGCCCGCCCCTGCCGGCGTCGGCTTTCCGCTAACTTCGGCGGCGTCGATCCGCCCGTTTTAGCGAAGCATTCTCCGCGCTTCTCGGCGATAGATCATCGGCTTTTCGCGGCGGCGACCAGCAGCCTCCCTCGTCGATCCGCTTTCCCTAAATTCGGCGATGTCGATCCGCCGTTTTCCGCAGCGGCGACGGCCCCTTCTCCGTCTTCGGCGGCGTCGATCGTCGCAATCGTCGGCCTTCCTCGGCGTTGACGACCTTTACGGCCCGCCGCCTCGGCGTCGAACTTTCCGCTAACTTTCGGCGATGTCGATCCATGCCGTTTTAGCGAAGCATTCTCCGCCTTCTCGGCGATAGAGATCGTCGAACTTTTCGCGGCGGCAACCCGGCCCGTCTCCTCGGCGTCGGCTTTCCCGCTAACTTCGGCGATGTCGATCCGCCGTTTTTAGCGAATTCTCCGCCTTCTTGGCGATAAATCGTCGGCTTTCCTGGCGGCAACCAACCCGCCTCCTCGGCGTCGACTTTTCCGCTAACTTCGGCGGCGTCGATCCGCCCGTTTAGTAAGTATTCTCCGCCTTCTCGGCGTTGAGATCATCGGCTTACCTGGCGGCGACCAGCCCGCCACCTCGGCGTCGACTTTCCGCTAACTTCGGCGATGTCGATCCGCCGTTTTAGCGAAAGTATTCTCCGCGCTTCCGGCGTTGGTCGTCGGCTTTCCGCGGCGACCGGCCGCCTCCTCGGCGTCGTCTTTCCGCTCACTGGCGGCGTCGATCCGCCCGTTTAGCGAAAAATATTCTCCGCCTTCTCGGCGATAGAGATACGTCGGCTTTTCGCGGCGGCGACCAGCCCGCCTCCGGCGTCGGCTTTTCATTAACTTCGGCGATGTCGATCCGCCCGTTTTAGCCGCATTCTCCGCCTTCTACCGGCGATAGAGATCGTCGGCTTTTCGCGGCGGCGACCAGCCCCTCCTCGGCGTCGGCTTTCCGCTAACTTCGGCGATGTCAATCCGCCACCATTTAGCCAATATTCTCCGCTTCCGGCGATCGAGATCGTCGTCTTTTCACGGCGGCGACCAGCCCCGCCTCCTCGTCGGCTTTCCGCTAACTTCGGCGGCGTCGATCCGCCGTTTAGCAAAAATATTCTCCGCGCTTCTCGGCGATGAGATCGTCGGCTTACAGCGGCAACCGGCCCGCTTTCACCTCGGCGTCGAACTTTCCCTAACTTTCGATATCGATCCGCCGTTTTAGCGAAAGTATTCTCGTCTTCGGCGTCGAATCGTCGCTTTCCGGCGACGGCGGCCGGCGTCCTCGGCGTCGGCTTTCCGCTTCTTTCGGCGACATCCGATCCGCCGTTTTAGCAAAGTATTCTCCGCCGTCGCTTTCCGGCGATGAGATCGTCGGCTTACTCGCATACGGCAACCGGCGGCCCGACCAGCCCGCGTCGGCTTTCGCTAACTTCAGCGATATCGATCCGCCGTTTTAGCGGCATTCTCCGCCTTCACGGCGATGAATCATCGGCTTTCGCGGCGGCAACCAGCCCGCCTCCTCCCGTCGGCTTTTTCGCTAACTTCGGCGATATCGATCCGCCCGTTTTTAGCGAAAGCATTCTCGCGCTTCCGGCGATAGAGATCGTCGACTTCGCGGCGGCGACCAGCCCGCCACCTCGGCGTCGGCTTTTCCGCTAATTCAGCGATGTCGATCCGCCCGTTTTAGCGAAAGCATTCTCCGCGCTCGGCGATGAATCGTCGGCTTTTCGCGGCGGCGACCGGCCCGCCTCCTCGGCGTCGGCTTTCCCGCTAATTGGCGATGTCGATCCGCCGTTTTTAGCGAAAGCATTCTCCTTCCGGCGATGAGATCGTCGGCTTTTCCGGCGGCGACCGGCCAGCCTCCCTCGGCGTCGACTTTCCGCTAACTTCGGCGATGTCGATCCGCCATTTTTAGCGAAAGCATTCTCGGCGGCTTCTCGGCGATAAGAGATCGTCGGCTTTTTGGCGGCGGCGACTAGCCAATCTCCCCGGCGTCGAACTTTCGTAACTTCGGCGATGTCGATCCGCCGTTTTAGCGAAATATTCTCCGCCTTCTCGGCGATGAGATGTTGGCTCATTGATTAAACCGGCGTGACGGTCCGCCTCTTTCGGCGTTAACTTTCTTTCCGCTTCGCCGACTTTGGCTCTCGTATGACCGATCAAGACCGATCGACGATTTATCCCGGGGTAAAGGTCGCAAATGCTCGGCCGTAAGTGGGTCGACGACGGCGGTAAAATTTACTCCTATAATTCGCATGCACGATCTGATCGGCGGAGAGTCGCAAACTGCTTGGCCATAAGTGGTCGACGACGAGTGCAAACTCCCCTAGCTCCCTCAAGTATCTAGCTCTCTCACGAGCCATCTCAGAAGACATGCTCATCTCGAACAGGATCCCATTCAGCTCTCTCACGAGCCATTTCAGAAGACCTGCTCATCTCGAGTAGGATCCCATCTAGCTCTCTCACGAGCCATCTCAGAAGACCCGCTTTCATCTCGAGTAGGATCCCATCTAGCTCTCTCTCACGAGCCATCTCGGAAGACCCGCTTTCTCGAGTAGGATCCCATCTAGCTCTCTCACGAGCCATCTCAGAAGACCGCTCATCTCGGCGGGATCCCATCCCCCTCTCTCTCGACGAGCCACCCCCGAAACCATTTTCCCACGGCATAGAAAAGACTCGTCGTACGACGGGGCTCCCCGGCACGAAAGACAAAAAAGACTCGCATGTTCTTCCCAAAGTACGAAAGTACGTAAAAAGACCAGATAACGGGGCTCTTCCCAAAGTACGAAAGCCTTGACAAAGACTTCCAGCACAACGGGGCTCCCCCCACGAATCTGACCATGAAAAAGACTTCGACAACGGGGCTCTCCCAACGAAAGCACGGAAAAGAAGCACTTCGTAAAGTACAACGGGAGCTCTCCCAAAGCCTGAAGACGAAAAAGACTCGCATGAGGGTTTCCCCCAAGTACGGCAGCGAGCCTGAGATCAGATAACGGGGCCTTCCCCGGCACGAATGCCAAGAAAAGACTCGCATTTGGGGCTCCCCAAAGTACGAAAGCCTGAAAAAGACTCATCCCAACCGGGGCTCTCCCCGAAATACGAGCACAGTAAAATATCGACGGAGGGCTCCACCCAAAGAACGTAAAAGACTACAACGGGCTCTCTCCGGCACGAAAGACAGAAAAAGATTCTCAGACGGCGGGCTCCCAAAGTACGAAAAACATTGAAAAAGACTTCAGATAACGGACTCTCCCCGAACACGAAAGCATTCTCGTGACTGCATTTAGGGTTCCCCCTAAAGTACGAAGATAGAAAAAGACTCGCATAACGGACTTCCCCATACGAAAGACAGTAAAAATATCTCCGACGAGGGCCCCAAAGTACGAAAGACAAAAGACTCAGACAACGGGCTCTTCCCGGCACGAAAAATGGAAAGATCTCGACCAGGGGTTTCAAAGCACGAAAGATTAAAAAGACTCGATAACCAGTTCCCCCAAATACGAAAGTACGTAAAATACTGCATAACCCGGCCTCCCCAAAGATGAAAAGATTAAAAAGATTTCAGATAACCTGGTTTCCCCGGGCACACGAGTACGTAAAAAGACTCAGATAACGGGCTCTCCCCCAAAGTACGAAAGACAAAAGACTTCAGACAATCCACCCCCAAAGTACGAAAGAAATATAGATTTCGCATACAACGGGCTCCCCAAAGCACGAAAGCACGTAAAAGACTCAGATAACGGGGCTCTCTCCCGCACGAAAGACACGTAAAAAGACTCGCATAACGGGTTCGCCAAGCACGAAAGACAGACTAGATCGACCGATCGATCGGGGAAGAAGGATTCGTACATCCCGAAGACTCGGACAAACCCGGCGGGTCAAGATGCTCGATGCTCGACATGCCGGCGGGCTCGTATTAATCGAACGATCAAGATCTCATATATGCACCCCGAGCAAGCTCGGCGCAAACAATGCGATCGCAGATGCAACAAAACATGAAATCCGGTCGAGATACATAAAACAAGATCAAGCTCAACAACGTCACAACCCGATCTTGGGGGCTATTGTTGTGCTCAAATATATCACGCGTCAGCATCACCAGATTTATCACACGTCAGCAGGACGAATTATCACATTACAGCAGGTCCCATCGAGACCAGCAGGTCCCACCGAGACCACGTGATTTGTCGTGCTTACGCATATGTTTTGTCATGCTTTATGCACATGACTTGTCGTGCTTATCGATTTGTCGTGCTTAACGACTTGTCATGCTTATTGATTTGTCGTGCTTAACGATTTGTCGTACTTACGATTTGTCGTGCTGGTCCTCTTTATATAAAGGACCTCACAGTTCATTGTAAATGGACACACACTGGAATGTTTCCCTCATTCCACTTATATACCTACACCCACATTTCAGGGAAGAACTACGGTTCTTCCCGCAGTGTTCTTGTTCGATTAATCACTTTTTTTGTGAGTTGTTACCAAATTAGCCACATAATACTCTCGATAAAAAATGACTCGCTACATGATACATGTGTGCATTTGATGTGAAATAAATAGTAATTAGGGATTTTTTTTTTTATTTAATTGAGTTTCCTCAACGTTTGACGCAAAAGTTGGTATGCTGTGAAAATTGTTCATCATAAAACTGATTCTTTTTTTACAGACATGACATTTCAGTTATCTCGATGGATACTCTTTTGTAATATAAATCATACCCTTCAGTTATCACTACTAATATCATCTGCTATAATATAAGTCATCATTTAATGTTATGAGTAATATCATTTATAGTAAAAAGTCATACCCTTTAATTATTACAACTAATACCCTTTAGTAATATAAATCACACTCTCTAATCAATTTCACGGATTTTTGTGTGAAACTTTTTCATCTTATATTTTGTCTTTTCGGGAAATGAAAGCCATATTTAACCTGTTAAATACTTTAATTTCTTGATATTAGTGAAATTTTACTTAAAAAAAAAAACTTTTTTTTAAGACAAACGATGATATAACTCGTTGTTTGCAAGCTAGACTACCAATGTGATTGTTTGTACTTTCAAAATCCCAATTTGGAAAGTTCGAAGCATGGTCAAAAAAGACATTCTCGATTTTTCGCAACATTTGATTTTTTTTATTTTTTAGTTTCAAGCGTCTGAGCCCACCTAATCATTATACTTATTTTATTAAATTGTGATTAAACATATGCATTAAGAATGTCGTACGTGCAGTCTGTATGATAGTGATTCTAAGAAGTTACAAATTAATGAATAGAAAAAGCAAAAGTAGCCAACCTTAAAAATAACATATGATCATTTAAAAACAAATTAATTAGTCCAACACAAAATCTTATGCAACATTTTAAAAAGACAAATAAATAAATATATGTGTGATGTCTTGTCAAGTTCATCGTCATACACGCACATATTAATATAATAATAAGTTGATTTGCTCAATTAAACACAATGTTCTATATAATTTATTAATTATCACTTATTCACATAGCTTACGACTCGAGACTACATAGGGCTCCTTTCCAATTAACAAATTAATAACTTCTCACTAATACTAGAGACACCATTACTAGTATCATATATAGGAATTAACACTTTGCTTATTTATTCATTTTTGGTATTTGGTATTTTGAGTTGAGAAAACATAAGAGAAATAAAAATATATACAAACACTACCGTAATGGTTTTGGTGGTTCGAGAGGTGTAAATTAACCTAGGTTATAAATTATACTTCCTCCTATTCTTTTTCAAATGTCATTTTGAATTTTTTCAGATAAATTTAAAATATTTTTTATATCAAAATTAACTATAATTAAAGATAATTAAATGTTTTTAAAAATAATTACTATTGATTGAAAAGATTATTCATTCATATAACACATTTGTAGTAAATTTTAAATTAACTATTAAGGCTATAAATGAGATAATAGGGAAGAAAAATGTCTGAACGACATTTATTATACAAATATTCGAAAAAAAAAACAGCATTAAAAAAATAGGAGGGAATAATAATACATATATAACCCTAAGAAAAAGGAGTTACTTATGTGTGCCAATTGCACAAGGTGCAATTGGGTGCAATTTGATTCAATTCAATTTTAATTTGGATGGACTATATACTCTAAACTCTAACCCCTAAACAATGAACCTTAAATCACATATGAACCATGAACCACTTGGGCCAAATGAACCATGAACCACTCTGGTCGAGTTTAGGTCTGGGCCGAGAAAAAAAATCTAAAATTGAAATTAAAGTTAAAAGAAAACTGAATTGAAAAAAAAAATAAACCTAAATTTTTTTTTTTAAAAAAAAACTTCTAAAATTAAATTACACCAATAAAATTGGTGCATGGGATGCACCGGTAATTTGTCAAGAAAAAGTGGTAGCATGTTAGCATAGGATTTGCGCGTGTTGTAAGTTGGGAGGTTTGTGGAAGCAGAAATTGGGGTGCCACATCAAATTATACACATGGATATATTTAATTTAATTAATAATTAATACTAGCTATATCCTTTTGGGTAATTAAAAGTGGTGGTATATACTCTTTTTGTTGGGGCAAAATAACGCGAGGAATTCTTTGGTGGTAGGACTAAAAATATTGAAAAGTAGCTAAAGATATTATTCTACGATGCACCAACACAACATTCATAAGTTTATGATATACATACAAAATTAATTAACCGACGCTTTTTGCTTCTTCAGATGTTATATTTTATATGGATACAAAGTTCAATATTTTAATTTTTTATATACTATGTGTGTTGATAAAATGAAAATTGAAGAAATGCGATACAAAGCTAGTTTAGTTGTTGATCGACATCTTCTTGTTCCTTGGGCAAAATCTATGTTGGTCCAAAATTTGGGCTCTAACCCAGAGCAGGATTTCAAGAAACTCATTTTCAATAAGTATAGTAATTATTTATTTAATTGTTAGCCCAATTTACATTTTAATTAAGTAAACTTATTTATTTTGTTGTTTTATATTGGAGAGGAGAGTCAAATGCGCAATATGTGATTTTTTTAATATTTTATATAATTTTCTTGGTAAACTTGTATTTTTTTTCCTTCATAGAATTGGTGTTTAAAAATTGATTTTGTTATTTATAAATTTTGCAGTATTTATTTTTCTTTTCCATAATTTAAGTTTATCCCATCATTAAATCCTGAATCCATCCCTATTAGTTTTTAATTTTTGTCATTCTATGTATATTTACTATTTTTACTTTTGCTCATTTTGGTTTCATTTTTAGTCTTTCTTTTTCAAATTTTAGTCATGCATATGTTTACAAAAACTAAAAGGACTAAAATTGTTACTAAAAGATCAAACTTTAAAAAGTTAAAAGTTAATAACATTAAGACTAAAATTAAACACAATCTAAATTATGGATGATTCTTAATGGTAACTCTATTTCATTCAAATCAATATCACATCATAGCCACAGTTCACCAAAATTTGAGATCAATCCTATCTGAATTAGTTTTCTAATAATTAAGTACGAGCGGTACAATGCCACAACCCAATTAGCTCCTCCATTAAAGAAAAAAAAAAACTTCCATTCAATTCCATGTATATAGGAGTATGACATGATCATGCAGCCGGAGCATAATCATAATCTCCATCATCGTCGTCGCCTCCTCCCTCAGAAGAGTAGGCAGCCGGTGCATAATCATATCCATCGTCACAATTCAGCCACTTCTTGCACATGACCATAAGATTATTGAGGGGCATTCTTGGAATTTTGAGTTGGAATTTAGCCTAAAAGTTGGAAGAGATATTGAAGGTATTGAAATTTCTTCTTGAATTTATTATTTGTGATATATGTGAGTGTGTTTAAACTCATAGAGATCAACCACATATATATATACCACATGATTTGTGGTTGACCACTTGACATGGTTTAATTTGGCACATGGCAGCACGTGGTGAATTGGGTGCTTTAAAATGTGCAAGAGGAGGCTAATTACACGTGGCGCCGCCACATCGGAAATTGGGGGTGAAAATTTGAATATGCCAAGTGGATTTTTGTGTGGAAATGGGTGGGTTTATGTGGGTTCCATGGTTATGATCGAGATGAGGAGTGTGGGAGTTTGAGATTAATTTGTGTGGCACACATTGTGGCTCGATCTAGCTACAAACCTTGAAAAGTAGGACAAGATTTTATTCCACATTCGTTGATTTTATTTGGGGGTTTATATTTTTGTTTATGAATTTAAAATTTGATAGCTAGGAATAATATTTCTTATTTTTTTTGGTGTTTCATTTAATTTTAGATTGCTTTATTCATGTTCTGACCAAAAAAAAAAAGATTGCTTTATTAATGTTGTTGTAATGTCAATCCGTGATGATATGTGATATTGTTTAATTGAATACACTGTATCTCAATCACAATATTGTATTTAATTGGTATGATCTGTAATATCATTTCATTTAATACACGCGGTGTGTTTAAATAGTGAAAGAGTAAAATGAAACAACAAAATTGATGTAGAAAATCTCATGTCATGATTTCAACGTTTATTGCATTAATTTGTTAAATTGTTCCAGCATAACTAACTTGACAAACTTAAGATCCTGATACAAAAAAAAAAAAAAAAACTTGACAAACTTAAGATGACAAATACTTGTATATAATATTGCGCAAATAATAGGTTGTTCAGGATTTACGCAAGCACAAAACAATTATTTTTCTCTCTCTACAAACTTATCTCTTCATTCTCTCTAAAAACAAAACCCACCGCCTCACTACACCGTCTCAATCCATCGCTTCAATCCGCTTCGCCACAGTACGCAACCTGCCGTTTTGAGCGTCAATTAGAGGTCGTGGCTTGTTCGACAAATCGAACTCTCCCACCGGAGTCACGACAACCGATGGGCGGATCGGTCTGTTGGATCTTTAATTTGTGTTTGATTTTGTATTTTAGGATTTAGATTTCTTTCCTCATTTTTTGGGTTAGTTGTTTGTTTTGTTGTCTTCCCGTTTCTGGATTTTACTGGTTTGTTGTGTTTTGGTTGGCGCGACCATGGTTATCTTTACGGACTTGGATTAAGCCTTAGCGTGGGGCTCCTTTGTTCATGTGCTAATACCTTGGTTGTGGGCACTATGGTTCTATCCTCCTCTGTTCCTCACGGTTGGTTTGAGGTAGGAGCTATTCGATCGTTTGTTTCGATCGGTTGTCTGTAGAACTAGACTTGTACTTTGTACTTCTCTTTATGCTATCAATGAAAATGCTATCAATGAAAGTCATTTTCTCTCAAAAAAAACAAAAAATGTTGCGCAAATAAAAAACGTGTAGTAATATGTCTAAAATCATATGAACATATATGTGTCATTATAATTATACAAACACATATTTGTTTATATAATAACGCATATATATTTTTCCTTATAATAGCATAGATTTGTGTGCGTATTTTTTTATATTTATTTTGTGCAACCCGTTAAAAATCTCCAATTTCATGTTCACTTTTTTAAATGTGTAACTATTCACATGCAAAGTTTCAAACAAGCAGTGTTCTATTTTGTAAGTATTCCATAGTATAAAAATAGATGACATTACAAGAAAATAGAGGATTGCTCACGAAATATTCTAATATGTCTATCCAATTCTCAATGAAAATAGTTTCATCCTTAACATTATCATTCATAGGTAAATTTTCCTACATAAATGTAATTTGTAGGTAAACTTATTTGTAGGTCATTTCTAAACTACAAATATAATTAACTAAGATATACATTAATTATTGATTAAGATCTCATTAGAGTTTCATTAATGAATTACCATGCAAACATTTGGTTTCCTACTTGAAGGAAAAAACAAAAACAAATCTATTTGTTTATTTTAGAGATTTCATTTTATATTGGACGATCGGATTCGGCGCCCCAATGATTGGAGTACTATAATAAGGTCGTGCATCGGCCATAGTTCAATTCTCAATTAATATTGGGTCTTTCCTTTTCTTTTTTTAAAGTTATAATTAATGTGGACCCCTAATTCAACGTTCATGATAAAAAATAAAAATAACTAGTGTGTTTATTTTAGGGAGATTGAAAAATCGGCCCAATGATTGGAATACTGCAATTGAAAATTTCTTTACATCCTGCATAGGTCATCAGTTCAAATTCCCTTTATTTTCTTTTAATTTCATTTTGTAAAATCCAGCTTTGTAATAACTCAAGACAACAATACCCATACACAATAATATAATTAAATTTGGACCCCTAATCCAATTATAAAATTTAATTATTTAAAGACGGTTTTCTCCAAAAATAACATAAAAGAAAATATGTAGTATAATATTTCAAATGCATGTTTGTTCTAAACAATTAATGTTTCAGTCGAAAGCAGAATCATAAATCATTACAGCCTATTGCTCAAAAATTAAAATCTCGGATATCTCGCTAAATTAATTCCCAAAAGACTCGAAAGAAGGAATTTGAATCTATAGATTTTAAATAAACGGCAACTACACTAATTCTAGCTAGTGTGATCATGTTTCCATACGATTATGCAGCAGGGGCATAATCATAATCTCCATCATCGTCGTCGCCATCTGCACATGCAGCAGGGGCATAATCGTAATCTCCATCGTCGTCGTCTCCACCTTGTGCATAGGCAGCGGGGGCATAATCGTAATCTCCATCGTCGTCGCCGCTGTCGGCCCTCTTGTTGCACCACGAGGACCCAATTACGGATATAGGGTTGATCAAAGCCATTATACAAAAAATAACTTCGAAACTTTGAGTTGATATGAACAAAAGTATAGGTGATTTTGTGAATGTTTTTTTGAATTAAGGAAATCAACCGCAAACCACACATATTTATTAAGGTTTGAGAAAACTAAAGTGGTGGCGTGAGTTTGCGCGTGGCGAATCGGGTGATTTGTGCTACAAAATGTGGAAAACTCGAAACCGTTTACAGGTGGCTCTGCCACGTGTGAAAATAGAAGTCGTGAAGTGGGATTTTGTGTGGGTGGCATGCTTATGTTGGCAACTTGCAAATTGTGTGGAGGGTGTGAGTTGTGAGGATTATAAGTGTTTTTGGAAGTTGTTTTAAGTTTTTCAAAACACGCCCTAAATCTTTTGAACGTGAGACATGATTTTATTCCATCTTACGACTTACTAGCTCCTATGGAATTTGTCTAATTTTGGGATTTTGTATTTAGAATATTTATGATTATGATTTGAGAGAGAGTGATATGAGGTATAACAGTATGAGTTAATTAATTCCGTCAAAAAAAAAGAAGTATGAGTTAATTAATCGATGTCATTTATTGCTTTGAAAACTTCTGTTTAAGTCATTGCAACCTGTCCGTGAAACTTGTTAATAGTATACCGCTAATATCATTGTATTTATGAATTAATTACTATTTTTATAAACTAATATTAGTAGTATTTAATTTTTTTTAAGGAAAATTCATTAAATAATGAAAAAAGGTATAGAGTATACCCTGTACAAACTTGTACACTGTACACAAATTCCTATCATTCTAATATTTTCCTAGGATTTATTAACCATTCAACCAAAATGACATTACATATGGATGTAAATTTCGCCGAAATCCAACTCCAAAACCTTCCTTTAATTTCTTCAATGGTGCTCTCCACTTCGAAGCATTTTCCTTAAAAAAACTGCTTATTTCTATACTTCCAAATCGTCCATACAACACAAATCCACAAGCCGATTGAAAACGTTCTTCCCACTTTTCCATCGAGAATGCCTAAATGGGAGTTGAAATCTGATTTTGACAAGCTAAAGAGATATCAAACCAATTATAACACGCGTACCAAATTTTAGAAGTCTTGCTACATTTGAGGAAAAGGTGTGAAGTTGTCTCCGAAGTAGTACTGCATAAAGGACCATTTTTAATTCGCCGGTTTGAGGTAGAATATTCCTGAATGCCAGATTTGCTCTTGTTGGTAGTCGGCTCATGATCAATCTCCACGCCATTGCCATTGCTTTTATTGGAGTTATCTTGTTCCAAACTCGTCTGAGGTTCGTCGCTTCCTCGATTTCGCCTTGAGTAGTTTCACTCGGACTGCTCAACATTTCATATGCCTTCTTTGTCTTGAAAGTTCCATCTGTCGAGCCATTCCATTTCCAAGAGTCGGCCACGTTCTCTTTAAGAGAAAACCTGTTAATAAATCAGTGAAGATCATTAATTGCAGATTTTTCACGATCAAATAAAACTCTTTTCCACTTCCACGTCCCGTTTTCCTAAATTCTCATCTCGCTAACCAGCCCCTCCCTCATCTCACTCAAATAATACAATCTCAGAAACTTTCTTTTAAGAGGAATGTTTCTAGCCCACAAACTATCCCAATTAATATTAGTAGTATTTAATACTATGTTTTTAGAGCCCCATTATTTTCCTAAAAAAAAAGTGGATAATAAATAATTTCCTATCATTTCAAATGTTTGTTATTGTTATTATTGATGCATTTTCTTTGGCCAAAAGACCCTACTTCTTTTTTCCATTTTGACTGGAATACCCATAAGCGTTAATAGCTAGTAATTACTTCCACATAGCACAAAAATTGACAACATCTTAAAAGTATATTCTAATAACTCAGAATATCTTTATTGTAGTATAGTTTTTGTGAACATCTTTCTCAAATAGGTCATAAAAAATGTGAACGGTCCTCTTATTTGATGTCATCAGACATACTCATCACTTGGCAAATTAAAAAACGTCATCTAGTTCTCACCACTTGACACAAGATGAAACGTCACAAATTAATGTAACTAAGTAGACGACAATATAACCTGACAAATTAAGATATGGAGTACATTTGATTAAGATCTTTCGTATCTTTATAATTAGTGTTAAGTCTTCTATGCATGCAGGTGCACCGTGTAATCATAATGTATTTTAAAATTATGCAACTTGTTATATTTAAAATACAAATTTATTTACAATGATCCGTGTGATTATTAATATAAAAAATAATTATACAGTTTAGTATAAATAAATTGTATCTTTCAATATAACAAGTTATATGATTTTAAAATGCACTATAAATACATAATGTAATTGAATGCCCATGAACCTAATCTTTGATTAGAATTTAATTAATGAAGTTTGCCCATGCAAAGGGAAAAACAAATTAAACAAATATATTTGTTTATTTTAGGGACTAGACGATCGGCCAATGATTGGAGTACTATAAGATCGTGCATGGGTCATAGTTCAAATTGTTAATATATATATAAAACAAGACACATAATTAGTAACATAAAGACTATACTATTTCCACATCTCGACAACATAAAGCAATATCAATACAGCATTCCTCCCAAATTAAAATATTGAATCCTACCTAAATTAATTATCCAAAAGACTAGAAATAGGGATTTGAATTCATGGATATTTAAGTAAGCGGCCACTACACTAATTCTGGCTAGTGAAGTTTATACACGTTCATGCAGCCGGGGCATAATCGTAATCTCCATCATCATCGTCGCCATCACATGCAGCGGGGGCATAATCGTAATCTCCATCGTCGTCGTCGCCGTCCGGCCTCTTGTTGCACCACATGCACCCAATTACGGATATAGGATTGATCAAGGCCATTATATTTTCTTGAAGTAGCTAGATTTTGGTGATGATATAAATGTGTTTTGAATTGAGAAAAATGAAGAACAAATCACACATATTTAAGGATTGATAAAAAGTGGTGGCATGAGTTTGCATGTGGCGAATCAGGTGGTTTGTGCTTCAAAATGTGCAAAACTCCAGGTGGCGCCGCCACGTCGGAAAGTTGAATTTGTGAAGTGGGTTTTTTGTGTGGGATAAATGATCAGGGTGGCAACTGGCAGACTCTTTGTGAGGGCCTATACATCTTCAAAAAGTGGGACATCATTTTATTCCTCATTTCATAGTATAACATAAGTTATCTTAATATATATATCATATATTTTTGGATTTATATATGATTTGAGAGATAGTGACATGAGCGCTGAGGCATGACAATAAGATAATATTTATTCGAGGCGGTCTTATAAGTGACATGAATTTCATTTGGCATGTTAATTGACTTTATGAGTTTAATTATGGAGTATGCAAACTATATATATGTATTAGAGGTAAATTAATATGATCTACATATACTTAATGAGATTTAAATCGATTTGGTCCCGTAATTTTGCACATTTATTGAAAAGGTCTCGTATATATCACATGTTTCAATTTAGTCCCGTATGTATTCAATTTGTGCTGATTTAGTCCCAAATCACCGGAGACCGGTCAAACTAGCTAAAAACGACGTCGTTTTTGGGGTGTGTGGTACACGCGCCCCTAATTTCGATCGGGAAACGCTGATTGACATCGATTTTGGACACGTGGCGCGCCATCTGTGTATTATACCAATTTTTAAAAATAAAAAATGAAAATAAAAATAACACATCATTAAATAATAATAAAATAAATCAAAATTAAAATAAATATATATTCAAATTTCAGATTTAATTTTAAATAAAAAAAATAAAAAATCTTTAAAATAAAAATAAAATCACATTTAAAGTAACCAAATGAAAATTAAAATAAAACCCTTCTCATCATCTTCTTCACGTTTGCAACAGGATGAAGATGATTTATGAAGAATTTGTTATTTAATTTTGTTCGAATTAGAAAACTAGAATGAAATTTGATGAAGAATAAGAAGAAACAAACACTTTGGCTAATTGATTGTGAGGTGAAATTGTACAGATAAGGTTTAAGGTTTAAAATTTAGATCCAGGATAATCAATTTCATAAGACGGAAATCCATCAACAACAGAGCATATCGGGTCACCGGATTTCAAATCTAGATCGAAAAAAAAAATACTCGGCGGATATGTACTCAAGCGACCCGGTCTCCTCCACCTTACTGTTCGGGTTGGGGAGGAGCCACGACGCCTCCTCCTCGGCGGCAGACGTCGGCTTTGCCGGTGAAGGCGGCTCACAGACCTCACAGATCCAGACGCGCTGCGCGACGCGAACTTGTTGTCGGCGTGGATTTTAGGGTTACGGGCTACACGGAGAAGGCGAAGATGGTAGCCGGCGTCGCTTTGCAAGAGTCGCAGGGCTTCGCCGTTAAGCTTCAGGTTTCGTCTTCGCCCCATTTTCTTGTGGCAGACGTGAAGAATGATGAGTGGGTTTTATTTTTTGTTTTAATTTTAATTTTGGTTTAATTTAAATGTGATTTTGTTTTTTATTTTATTTTATTGTATTCTGAAATTTTAATATATATTTAATTTAAATTTGATTTATTTTATTTGTAATTAACGATGTGTAATTTTTATTCTCGTTTTTTATTTTTTTTAATCGATAAAATACACATGTGGAGTGCCACATGTCCAAATCGATGCAAGTCAGCATTTCCGGCCAGAAATTAGGGGCACGTGTGATACACGCCATTAAAACGACACCGTTTTAGTGTAGTTTGACCGGTCTCCGGCGTCTTAGGACTAAATCGGCACAAATTGAAAATATAAGGGAACTAAATTGAAACATGTGATATATACTAGACCATTTCAATAAAAGTCCAAAGTTATGAGACCAAATCGATTTAAATCCCTATACTTAATTGGAAATTCGTCTAATGTTAATTGACATTTATAGTTTGAGAAATATCTATTTCAATATTTCTTTTCAACTCCAATTTCATTTTTTATTTCTTCTACGTATATATTGTTTCATGCCCCATTCAATTAAGGATAGACCCACAATTTTTGTTTCCAAATAATTAATGTTAAATCGGTGAGTTGATTGGTTCAAATGGTCAGCGTTTCCTACCGCTTTTTCCAATTTTAAGCGGTACTTCGTGGGTAAGTCAAGTAGCCCAAGGCTTCAAAACAATTAGTTGTGGTTGACGAGTGGCGATCAGACCGGCCCAACCATCAGGCCAAACCTACTTTTAAAACCTAGGGTTTTACGTGATCTAGGGTCGGATACTAAATGTGTAGTTGGATCATTCATATGCACATGTTCTACGGAAACAGATCAGAGATCACGTGAGACGCACATGACAATTTTTAGTGTTTTTAAGGAAAAAAATTGAACACAAAACAATCAGAATTTATGGACACTGGTGGATTAAAATTGAAAAGTCGAAAAGATGAAAGGACTAAAACTATGTTCACCAAAAGTTGAGGGACTAAAATTGATACTTCTTTTATATTAGGCATGCCTCCCGGAATTTAATTTTTTTAAGTATTGTATTAATAAATTTAAAATGCCGTAGAAATATAAAAAGTTAAATCTTTTGAATCTTTAATAATTAATTAGTATGATGATGTATTTTAAAATATCAACAATATCGAAGTGATTGTGCAATAATTGCAAAATATGAAGAACTAAAGAAATAGAAAATGAAATTATAAACAATGTCGAGGACACTATATATATTAATTTATAACTATGTTATGAGCCGTAACAATTAATCAAGATTTTTTAAATCATATTGAAAGTCAAAATGAACTATATATTTTTATTGATACATGAGGTGGTTTCAATACACTAAAATGTGAGAAAATCGGTAGTTTATGGTTCAAATTCTATCAGTTTACAATTCAACACAAAAATATCGACGCAGAACAATATGATTAATGTGAACTCTAAATCTCTAATCCAAGGTTCATGATTAGAAAAAATAAAGACAACTATTTTAAGGTACTAAAAACAATGAAGCCGAAAATTAAGATCTGAAGTCAATTATAATTTTGGATATATTAGACACACATCAAGATGCATGGAAACGAAATTCTAAAACAACGTAATATTTCTACATCACTAATATATCATGCAGTGGGGGCATAATCGTAATCTCCATCATCATCGTCGTCGCCGCCTCCACCTTCTGCACATGCAGCAGGGGCATAATCGTAATCTCCATCATCATCGTCACCGTCCACCCTTTTCTTGAACCACAAGCACCCAATGGATAAAAGATTGATCAAGTCCATTAATTAATTATAATCTCGAAACTTTTAGTTGTGAATTTAGTACAACACTTGGAAGATACGAAGAAGCTAGCTTTAGAGGTGATATACGAATGTGTTTGAATTCTGAGGAAATGTCAACAACAAACTGCACATATTTATAAGGTTTGAGTTTGAGAAAATTAAAGTGGAAGCATGAGGCTGCACGTGGAGAACGTGGTGGTTTGTGAGTGAAAAATTGCAAAACTCCAGGTGGCACTGCCACGTCAGAAACTTGGGTGGAAAATTATGTTTTAGAAGTGGGTTTTTGTGTGTGAAAAGTTGGGTGTCATGCTTAGTGAGGCAACTGGAAAATTCTGTGAAGCATTGGTAATTTAATTTGTGCAATTTGAGGGCCTAGAAATCTTGAAAAAGTGTGACATGATTTTATTCTACATGCATGCATATATATTTACTTTAAAAATATTTTTTTTTTTTAAAGTTGGAATATATTCATTTATGTTAATTTTGTAACATCAATTAATTTTTAGAAGCGAAAAACTGATTCTGGTTGTTGGGTATGAGCACATATCGGACCCAACGTGTATCTGGATCAAATCACTGGGCTTTTCAGTGGGCTTTAGCCTTTAAACTGTTTATCCTAGAAAATAGTGAAGCCCAACAAGTAATCCAATACTTTTTTCAATTTATAGTAACCAAACTATTCCACTTAGGTAAGACAAAAACTCGTATAAAATGATTTTGATGGGGAATATTTGTGTCGTCCAATGGGAAAGAAGCACGTGGAGGTTTGACCACATATTAGAGAGATTGAAGAATAATCACATGAGTCAAACCAATAAAGAACTTAATTGGGCTTGGCTGGGAAGCCCAAGACCCTGATATTAAGCAGACTAGAGAGGCCACGAACTAAGGGGCCTGGAGGAAAGCGAGACCCAATGAAGGGAAGCAAGCTGAGAAGATGGGCCCAGGAGGATAACCTGGGCCCTAGAGATTAAGGATTCAGGGAGCTTGGCCGAACTGGGCTGAGAAATCTAAGAAGATTGAGTCCAGGGAAGTCGGACCCAAGACTGTGGACCTTGGTCAGAGAGATGCCTTAGTGGGTTTAAGGAGTAATAGCCCATGGAAAGAGAGATTAATCAAGACCGTTGAAAGAGAGGATATCAACAGTGAGAGAGTCTCGATCCGCGTGAATCAGATAGTGGGTCGGAGGAGTTAGTTATGATATTTAGGGGAGTTAAAAGCAGGATATTGGAGGTTGCAAGAAAAGCGGACCTCTGGATTATGATCAAGGATTCGTGCTAATGACCCGGGAAAAGAGAGAAAAGAACGTGGGAGACACGGATCAACTCCAGATGGAGAGAGGATTAATGGCAACACACGATCTAAACGTGGATGGAGGGGAGAAAGAATGAAAACCTTCGACTGGAGAGATTTAAATATCTCTTCCAGGTAACACATAAACACACAAGCACATATTTGACTTACTTACTTGAATTCGAGTTATTTCATACGATTTGACCTGAGATTAAGAGCGATCACTAACTTGAGCGTCGGAGAGCCCGCGCCGAAGCCCCCTTCGGCGTGTTTTTCAGGTATTATCGTTTGTGGCGTGGAAAAATCAGAAGAGGAGATAATCAAACCTGGTCCCCCTCGAGTCCAGGTGTTTACAGGGGATTGGCGAGGATCCTGCTGTCAAAGCTTGTTGATTCATTGACAATCAACGTACGAATCCCCGTTGAATTCCAGGTCATCTCTTGACCACTTTTTTGCACATCAGATTTCATATATGAGACAGAATATAAACTAACACAATTTAATACTCATTTTTTTCAAAGTGCTAAAACTCTATGCTCAAATTATGATCCGTCTCATTATGAGATTGTCTCACGCAAGTGTGCTTCTTAATTATTAAAATAGTTGTAATTAATTAATGCAAGTTACATCTACAATCAATTTACTTATATAGTATTAATAACAGATATAAAAGACTAAGTCTTGTATGCACCAGGTGCACCGTCTACTTTATATTATATTTTATAATTATACAACTTGTTGCAATAAAATATGCAATTTGTTTATTTTGAATCATACAACTATTAATATGAAAAATAAGTTACACAGTTCAGTGTAAACAAATTGCATGATTCTAAAATACACTATGGAGTGTACGAAGATGCATTCATATATATGCATATGAGACTCACTAGATATTATAGAGTATGAAATTGAATACAAACTTTAAAAGGCATACGAATCAAAATGAAATCCATGGTGGGGTTGAGATCTAGCACTCGGGGTAAAACAGGTGCTCCAAAATAAAGAAAATGTGAAAAAAAAAAAAAGAAAATTGGCTCTAGTAAAGATAAGGGTGGAATACACAAGTTTCTTTTACAATGAATTTTCTCTTTCACGTGTCAATGCATATTTTCTAACCCCCAAAGTTTTGGAGTATCCTAATTAGGTGTGTCGACATTCCATGATCCCAACATCAAACATGGATATTTTTGTCATTTTCTTGAACTTTCTTAAATTTCATATATGTTCAAACTTGAGGGGGGATGTAATGATAAATTAAATTACTCGAGGTTGGAAGCTATTATGTCTATATACTATGGATCTCATGAGGATTTGTTAGAATAGGGTTACTTTCTAATCATTTTTGCCACTTTATGAAAATGGATCTCATGAGGATTTGTTAAGGGTATGTTTGTTTCGGAATTTAGGTGTGCGGGGGAAGTCATGACTTCGAAATCTTATGGATTTAAAAATCCTGATGAATAGTAAAAATATGTGTTTTTTTGGAATTTTTTGTTTTTGTTTTATGTCAAATTTGGTAGTGATTAATGATTTTTTATTTTATGTCAAATCAATATAGGAAAAATAATGATTAATGTAAAAAAAAAGTATTATATTGTATTGGATGAGAAAAAGGTAGGAGATATAATATTTTATATGGAAGAAAAAAGTGGTGATATGATTGTATTGAATTTTGTGAAAATAGGTGTATATATATATTTTATAGGAGTGAATTTAAAAAGAATATGAATCTGATTAGAAGGAATGACTTCAAATTAGAAGAGTTGTGAAGGCGAGTATTGTTTTAAAAAAAAATTGGAGGGCGAAACTCAAAACATACCCTAAAAGAATATGAATCTGATTAGAAGGAATGACTTCAAATTAGAAGAGTTGTGAAGGCGAGTATTGTTTTAATGGACTATCTTTAAAAAGCAACATGATAAACAATTGTAAAATAATTTATCAATCAAGGATACCTTTTCTTACTTTTTAAATGTCCTAAAAATATCATAGTTTGACAAAAAATTTGTGACAAAATGTAATAATGTTGGAAATAAGCCGGAGTTTGGAATTAGTTTTGAGTAAAGTTTATTTAACATTAGCACCCTAACTATAAAATCTAAACTAAATCCATCATGTTTTGGATCATTTTAAGACATCTCCAAATAATGCCATGGCGAGAGAACCACCTGCCACAATGAACTAAGTTGTGGACCATATATTATTTAAAAATAAAATAAAAAAATTATGGACTTATGGTCCATTTGGACCACAACTCCCCTTGAAATTAACATTCAAACCTTTTGAATCATTGTTTTATATATATATTTTTCATGCTGCACGGCTGCTCAATAATGCATTAACATATTGCACTATATAATATTAGTATATTGTATTTGTACTATATATATTTGTAATACAACAAGCTAATATATATATAATATAATATGTTAATGTAATGCTTAGCACTGCCTAGAAGTGTAGCAAAAAATATCGAACAATTTGTAATTTACGATTTCCCTGAAATAAATAGTAATACCATAGTGAAAATGATTATACTAGGAAGCTTGTAAAGTTTGCCTAGGTCGTGGTTGATGATGGATTCAGATTGTGGACGAGAACGGTAGAACGTATCTAAAACCTTATTTTAATGTGGCGAAATTTTTATACTGTAACATTTTATATAATTTCATATAAAAAATATGTGTATTTATATAAACTCCTAAATGATTGTCTCGCTCCATCATTGCTTATGATATTGATAGGTTTAATTGAATAGATGGACGTCAATTCAAGTCTTAATATGTGCTTTATTTTTTAAGAAGGATACAAATTCAACAAAAATAGAAATTGGTCCAGGGTGAATATAACATTTTGATGGATTGACACTTAGTTATATATGTATATATATAAATAAAAAGTTATAAATTTAGTTATGTAATTAATTTTAATGTGTTGGATTGTGTCAATTGTGGTTTTGGACGTTTGTATTTCAAACAACTCGTTATTTTTATATTTTGCTATAATACTTTCAATTGCTATAGGCTAGAGTACTGCAGAGTTGGTTGAGTGTAAATGATAGATATTCATCTAAATTCCCGTTCAAAGACTGAATTTCAAATTCAAGAATGGAAATTGATTCATATCTGTAATCACTTTGTAAATTCTGGGTATCTCTTATATCCTCCTATTAATAAAATTACTTTTTTCGATAAAAAAAAACTATGCAATCTCAAATCCAATCCAATTATTGTGCACAATTGGGGGTGGGTGAAAACTCTTAAAAAATAAATTCACTTATGTGTTGTAGGGGACCTGGTAACTTATTGAGTGACATAGACCAACTTCAATATGAATAAAAGCAATAAATGAGGCTCCATTCTTGAGCAACTTCAGCCTCATAGACTTGGTAGCAAAATCAATTAGGTCCAATCATAAAGGACCACTTTCTTGATTTGGGGTTCCCCACCATTTAATGCACAAATCTAACCCAACTCCCTTCACATGTTAAGCTTAGTTATCATTAATATTACATTCGGTCCCATTTTAATGACAATTTAAGAATATTATGCACTAAGGATTAAGAAAGTTATTAAAATAACAATAATATATGTATAAAGTACCCCCAAGGGTTGACCAAGTGGTATAGGTCTGAAATTTAGGAGTGTGCTCCTCTCTAGGTCTTAGGTTCGAATCCCCTTAGGTGCAATCAAACTCTTGAGATGGCCATCCATACAGAGTTTAACTCTAATTTGAAGTAGGGTCCCCGCTAATGGACGGTTGGTTCTGGTCCCCGGAATTATTCGATCTTTAGTCGGATACCGAGTTATAAAAAATAATGTATAACGTGACTCTATTATCCTTTTATTTACATTGACTCAACTTAATTCTCGTCTCACCGTGAGTACATAAAATGTATGGGTAACATTTTTCAAAGATAGGTATAAAAATGACATTTGTGCATAATTCCCATGGAACAAAGTATATAAATGACCTTTTTTTTTTTTTTTTTAAGGAAACTAAAAAATGATAATTTTAGAATGTTGCATTTGTGGCTTTACAAATTGAGTCAATTATAATAACTTACATTTGAATTCTTTGAAGTGACCATACACTATATTAGATTGCAAGATTAGGATGACAGAAGTCTCATAAAATACCCAAAGTGGTCCCTATAATTGTTAATATTCCATTTGTTTCTGTAGACATCTGATCTTGTAGACCCTATTCAAGCTTCGAAGTTCCACACGATGTGGACACTTGAGAGTTCAGTATCTTCACCATTTCATTCTAATATTTGATAAATTCTTGGTCATTAAATTTCATTTAACCCCCTAAAAATTAAAACAAACTAGGAAAGAGACGAAAAAGATTTGATCAAATCAAACCGTTCCTCAATTAATATTTGGGTCTTACTTTAAAAAGTATTTATTTGAACTCGTTTGACAAAGAAAAAAAAACAAATTTTATCCACTTCGTTAGCTTGAAAATATATCTTTAATAAGCTTGTTATATAACTCGTATAAATTGATTTAATAATTTGACTTTAATGCACAAATTCATACTTAATATTTATTATAAATACATAAATTGTGATTAAACTCATATTAAGTGAATATATATATATATTATCTTCGATCCTTAACGAGGGTTGTTTTAGGTTTTCAAGTTGAAATTAAGAAGAACAATAAAATGACACATATAATTTTACTGGTGTAATATTTTACCAAACTCAATTCCCTTAATTTTATTCATATTGTCTCTCTCCACATCCATAGCAATAATAATAAGGGAGTCCCTAATAATAAATCAACTTGTTATGGAAATAATTTACTCTCTACGCGGACAAAATGAAAGATTAGATAATTGATTAAATGATTACTCCATCAATTAAGGTAGTATTAAAACTATGTGAGAGATTGGTGGAATAATTGAAGTAAGGGTAGAAGAGGGAAGAAAATGTAAATTAATAATAAAAAAGAAACAAATATTCTCCCCTAAAATAACACTCATTAAGGTCGGGGATAACTTTTAGAAATATACACTTTTTTTATTTTTGTAATGATTTAATTAATAAGTAAAAATAGTTGATATTACCATTTGTCCAGACGAAGTGGAATAGCTCAAGCGGTTAGATCAATACTACCTACGCAGTGAGTTCATGGATTCGAGTCACCATTTGACCGATAAAAAAAAACTAGATTAAACTCGAAAAAGTCGTAAATTAATAATAAACTCAATATATAAATGTGAGATTAGCTTATAAATAAACGAATTAAGCTTAAACACTATATTATTATGCTCAGTTTAGTTCGATCTGAAAGATCGTAAAAATATTATATATATTCCTTATGTTCCACGAAAATAAACATAGATTTTTTTTACACATTAAAAATTAAAGTTATTATAATTAAAACATAATGTTTTTCTTTATTTTCTCGACTTGTCCTTTTATTTACTAGTTTTCCACCACAATTACCACCTGTATATTAATTTGATACTAATAATAAGATTCATTAAGCAAAAGTAAAAATAGAAATGGAAAATTAATTATTATGGTTAATATAAATTAGACCAAAATTAAGGCAATTCAAGAATCAACTACACTATTTTACCCATATTACAGTACCTTGATAAGTTGATATTGATTTGAAAAGAAATAAGATACATTAAATAGGGACAAAAAGTTGAAAATAAAATAATGATGATATATTAAATACACTAAGTGACCCGAATTTGATCATATGCTCGTAGGTGGGCACAAATTTATATGTCTACCGCTTATGTGGCGTGCCACATATGTAAGGTCTCTAACCCGGCCCGAGTAGTTCATGATTCACCAGACCCGAATAGTTCATGATTTAAGGTTTAGGTTTAGGGTTCATGATTTAGGGTTTAAGTTTATATAATTAATGAGAAGATTGAATTAATTAAATAAACTAATTAAATGATGGTGAAGACTTTGCATATGTGGCGCGTCGTATAAGTTGTGGACATATAAATTTATCCTCACCTACGGGCATATGATCAAATCCGCTAAGTGACCTATCTTTATGGAACAGACAAAAATAGAAAGCAGTCGTATATGTCTTTATGGGACAGGGAGAGTACTATAATAAGCACAAAATGAAAAAGAAAAAAAAAATATTTTAACTATAATAACTTCTATTTTTTATTATGCATAAAAATAATTATAGATCTATCTTATGAGACAAAGGAAGTACTGTTAAATACACCTCGGGTCACTAATTAGTGTATAATCTTTTAGTTGGACTACGTACATCATGATTTGGACTCTCTAGGTAGGGTTCTAAGTTTTGATCTCCATATAGATTAATTTGTGGTCGTGAGAAATCATAAAAATCCTATAAATTAGGTTTGATGTGAGATAATGATGTTTGATGTGATGATAATACAAAATTAAGTTAGTGAATTTATTTCTAATCAATTGATGTTTTAGACATTTCTTACATTTTCTCCTCTTTTAAAAATTAAGGATACGAGTTTGGTAAAAAGATTAATACTAATAACAAAGATATATTTATTATTGTACAGCCAATTTTAATTTAATTTTTAAATGTTAAAACATCAGTTTGATAAGCATTGACTTTCTATTTGAAAGCCGCCATCAATTTTTCACTTTAACGGTACTCCTTCCGTTCCACCCTCATTTGATCATTTATACTAATAGATACAAGATTCGTTCTTCTGTCCACATCATGCACCAATTTAAATTGGTGTAATTTAATTCAATTTTAATTTAGATAAACTATGCACATTAAATTCTAATCCCTAAACAATGAATTCTAAATTATATATGAACCATTCGGTTCGGTGAACCATGAACCCGACTCCAACTGCAATTCCAATTGCAATTCACAAATTACATACATATTCCATCCATTCATCCATTTACACTCCCAATTAAACATCAATCATTTACACTCCTAGTATACAGATCATACAAGATTCTATTATCTTATTTATACTACTAACCTTTTATTGCCAATAAACCCCCAATCTAGGTTGCAAACTCCATGCCTATAATCAATAAATTAATAAATTATATTCCCTTCGTCCTAATTTAAATGGATCATTTTTCAAAAGAGAAATAAAATAATTTTCTTTACAAAAAAATATTTCTTATAAATAATACTTATTTACGTCGCATGTCACTCTACTACACACATTAAATTCAATTTACATCATTTAATAATAATAAACAATACTTCTCTTAAAGTTGAATTAACATTTATACCCCTCCACCAAACTCACCTTATACTATTTAATATTAATATTTTTTATTTATTTTTTATATCCGAATCTATATTAACTAGTCAAACAAAATTAGGACTCCTTCGTCCCAATATTACTTGAACACTTGCTTTATTTGGACGTTCCAAGATTACTTGAATATTTCCAAAATAAAAATAATATAATATTAATCCACTCACAACATCCTTATTTTATTCCACTCAAACCCACTAAAATCCACTTTATTTAGTCAATGAATTTATAAATTCTTGGTTTTGCTTTAATATGCTGTGTGTACTCCTGTGAACTAGGTCTATGCATGAATTTTATTACTATTATAGGTAAAAACTATGTTATGCAAAAAAAAAATAAAAAAAAATTCACTGTTTAAAAATATATAGTATTTTCTAAATAATGATAGTTTTTATGTATAACAGTGAGAGTTTTTGTACATAATGGTGATACTAAAAAAACTGAGTTCACGATGAATTCGAGTTCACACAAATTTTTGTCAAATGCTATTTACTGATTCAATTAAACAAGTCCACTGATTCAATTAAACAAGTCCGTTTATGTATAATTTGTTAGATTTGCATAGGGATTGATCATGTTAGCATTATGCTAATTTTGTGTGAAGATGGAATTTTGGAACGATTTGTTTGTTATATGTTATATGTTCTACCTTTTGTTATATGTTAACTTGTGACATGTAAATGTAATAGATGTTGCATTTAGTGAGATGCTATATAATATTTGGGGTCTGTTTTCAATCACTAAATAGTCATTCTAATTCACTTTTTTCAACTTTTTTTTGAAAAAAAAGAAGAAGGTGATTTTGGATGTTGTTTTGCTGAGTTTTAAAACACACTTTAATACTACATCCGTCCCAAGCAAATGTGCACGCCACCTTTAGAAAATGTGCACGCCACATTTATTATCGAGATTTAGTGAGCGAGTTATTTATTAGTATTTCAAATGATAAAGTGATTTTTAAGGAGGGGTATTATAGATCTATTTTTCATCTATTTATGCATCTTAAAAAATCACTTTATCATTTCAAATACTAATAAAAAATTTGCTCGCAAAAACACGTGAAAATGGTATACGTGCACGTTTTTATGGGACGGAGGGAGTATCTGTTTTATATACCTTTGCATGCTTATGATATACTTCCTCTGTCTGTGCTAATTTCGTTTTGACATGTTGTAAAGGAAGGTAAATTACACTACTACACATTTGAGCTTGCACAGCTGCACTTGGACAACCCTTTTTTCAAACAGCTCTCCAAGCTATAGCTTGGAGAGCGGTTTTAATTAAAAAAAAAAAAAAGAATAGACAGCGGTTGAGAACCTCTGTGCAAGGGTTTAGACAGCGGTTGAGAACCTCTGTGCAAGGGTTTAGACAGCGGTTTTGAACCGCTGTCCAAGGGAATAGTTTGGACAGCGGTTTGGAACCGCTGTCCAAGTGTTCGGAAAATTTAAATTCTAGCCAAATGACGAACCAGACTTCAATTTTTCCCCAAATTAAATCGCGCGTCCTCCTTCCTCTACCCTAAATCGAACTCCATCGCGCGTCCTCCCATTCCGCCGCTGCCGTCATCTTCCCATTACCTCTTATATTTCCCCAAATCGCGAACTAGAAGCCCTAGCCTCCTCCTCCCTCTTCCTCAAATCGAACCAGAAGCCCTAGCCGTCGTCTTCCCGCCGTCGTCTTTCTCCTTCTCCCGCTGCGTCATCAGGTAAGATCCCTAATTCAAACCTATTTTGTCTAAAGCCCTACTCTCAACCTTTTTCTATTTTGGGATTAAAACTAAAATGATGTGCCATATTTTTTTTGTTGATTGGGCTATTTAATTTGGGTCTGTTTCCTGTTTAATTTCCTGCTCAGAGTTAGTGTTCTGTGGTTTGACAGTGGGGGATGAATAGAATTGAAGTGTAATATTTGCTGAATTTGAGAATTGAGGTTGGACTAAATTGGTGATAAATGAAAAAATAATTTCCTTCAAACCAAACCACTAGCATAACTAACAAGGATTAATGAAACATTTTTTATGCTTTCCCTTCAGTTTATTCTCCAGTATAAGCATCCCAAACTAAATGATTGTTTGGATTATGAATTGAGGTTGGGACATTATGATTTATTATCCAGTTTACTCTCACTTGGATGATTCATGTATCTTATAAAACCTTGTGAAACATGTTCTTAAATAATAGCAAATAAGTAGAAGAATAAGTACTGTATTTGTAGCAGAATTTTGATAGTGGGTAGATTAACGTAGAAGTTTGATTAATTGGCAGTGTACTTGTAATTAATTCGAAATCAAATTTGATCTTAAAATATTGGTGTATATATATTGGTGTTTGATGCACTCAAGGTGTTTGATAGTATGCTTGTGTGAGGATTTAGGTACTACCACATTCTATATGCAAGTTTTATACATTAGGATTGTAATACTTTTAGGTTTAATACATTAGGATATATACATTATCTTGAGAAACACTTCATATTGCCTTTTCTATAGGCATCTCTAGTTCTATATGGATCGAAAGTGGGTTCGAGCAGATCGATTATCAGATGAGTATAGTAATGGGGTGAAAGAATTTTGTAATCATGCAATTAGACACTGCACCGACCCTCGGTACATTCCATGTCCGTGTTGGAAATGTATGAATGAAAAAACCGTTAGTGGTCGAGAAAGTCTGTTTGACCACTTGATGATTCACGGTATTGATAAAACATACACCGTTTGGACATATCATGGTGAGAGAATAGATGGATGTAGCTCAAGCAACCTAGAAACTGACTTTAGGTTTGAAGATACAGTGGATGCTGATGTTTTCGATGATGTACCGACTGTTGATACATCAAGTGGGGATGACGATGATCTGCGAGATCACCCTTATATGTCAGAGAAGTTATGGGATTCTGCTGGATTACTACTATGGCCCGGGTGTAAGAAGGCAACAAAACTGTCAGCTGTGTTGATATTGTTCAACCTAAAAGCAGCTCACCAGTTGTCCGATGAGTGCTTCACAAGTATGCTGGAAACAGTTAGTGGTCTATTGCCTGATGGAAATGTACTGCCTAAGAGAGCATATGATGCTAACACATCAGAAAATTCATGCTTGTCCGGGTGATTGTATCTTATTTCGAAAGGAGTATGCAGACCTCGAGGAATGTCCCAAGTGTGGGCTAAAGCGATATAAGAAAAATAAATCTCCCGCGAAGGTGATGTGGTACTTTCCAATAATACCAAGATTCAGGAGAATGTATAAGCAAATTTGTGGATGCTAGAAATTTAACTTAGCATCATGATGATAGGATCAAAGATGGAATGCTAAGACACCTCTTTGATTCACCCCCCAAAGGAAGACATTCGATGTCGAGCATCCAGAATTTGGCACCGAGCCATGACACTTGCGTCTTGCACTCTCAACCCATTTTATGAATCCGCTTCGGTATCCAAAGTACCAACCACGCATACATGGCCGATGATTCTGTTAGTTTATAATCTTTCACCCGAAGTTGTGCATGAAGCGCACTTACATGATGTTGTCTATGTTGATATCGGGACCCAAACAACCCGGGTAACGACATAGATGTATATCTGGGCTCCTTTGATAGAGGACTTGAAGCTCATGTGGGATGAGGGTGTCGATGTGTATGATGCTTTTAGAAAGGAGAATTTCAAGTTGAAGGCCATCTTTGTTTGGAACTATCAATGACTTTCCCGCCACGAGAATCTATCTGGATATGGTGTGAAAGGGCCGATGTATGTCCTTGTTGTACCAAGAAGACACATCACATTCGCCTTGAGTCATTGTAGGAAGACCGTTTATATGGGACATAGGAGGTGGTTGGACCCAACCCATAAGTACGAAACAATGACCCGATGCATTCGATGGCACAATTGAGACAAAAAAGCACCACGTTTATTGTCGAGGTTCGGATGTATTGAATGAGATGAAGAATATCGACACACAAATGACGGAAAGATCTTCGCAAAGAGTGTCCCCACTAGCGGTTGGAAGAAGGAATCAATTTTCTTTCAATTGCCCTATTGGAAAAAGAGTTGTATGTTAGACACTTCATTGATTTAATGCACGTTGAGAAGAACGTTTGTGCCACTTTTGCTCAACACTCTCCTAGCCGATAAGAAGTCCAAGGATGGTTACAATGTAAGAATGGATATGATTGATATGGGAATAAGAGCGAAATTAAAACCTATGCCTAGAGAAAGGGTCAACCGTTTTACCTCCTTGCACACACCTTGTCCAAGAATGAGAGAAAAGAGTTACTTAAACCGCTAAAGGATGTGAAAGTACCAGAGGATTATTCCTCCAACATACGAGAGACTTATGTCGAGATGATGGCGTGAGATCGATGAATCAAATCGCATGACTATCATGTCATCATGGAGACTTTCTTGCCCATTGCACACGCTCTATCTTGCCCGAAAATGTCGCATAACCATAACAAAGTTATGTTGGTTCTTCAAGGCAATGAGTAAAGAAGGTCATAGATCCTAGAAAATTGCTTGGTTTTTTTTTCAGATTGTGGGGACTCTCTGTGAGCTTGAGATGTATTTCCTCCATCATTTTTTGATATAATGGTTCACCTAATAGGTTCATTTGGTACACACGAGACAAGGATGTGTGGTCCCCGCCAGATGCTCACGATGGATGTATGGTGTAGAGAGATATATGAAAGTGCTCAAAGGATATGTGATGAATAAGTCCAGTCGGAGGATGCATTGCGGGAAAAGCGATCTTGAGCGAATTTATTCGAATGTCGATGCAATTGGACTTCCGTTACTTTCGGTACACCAATAGGATGGATGGTAAAGGCATTACGCTATTTAGTATGGAGGAACTAACAATGCACTTTGTCGTACTTCTATACACGTCGACGTCTTTCTTTTATTGACCTATACATGCACTTCTTTGAGAAAATTTATTCCTAATATTTAAATACAAATTTAATTCAATTACTACTAGCATGAATCCAATCTATAATTCAAATAATAATCAACAACATATCAGGATGGAATTCACGTAAAACCATTACGGTCAGTTTACGTGGTCAACCTCTTGGGATGTTAGTATGGATTAGAACTAACAAGGATGCACCAAGTATTCCTTAGCCCTCGTTCTCTTATCAGTTGGAAGGATTCTTGTGAATATTTAACAAAAGAAAAAATAAAATATGTTGCATTTTTTGGATTTACTAATTTTTTCTAGCACATGGAATTATGCTTGGGAATGAAAGAATCATCCCACTATTTATAGGTGAGAGGGTGGTCGAATTTTGATGAAAAATCAATGTGGGAAAAAAAGACTTTTCTTGATCACCAAAAATCTTGAATATATCTCCTATATTTCTTTTCCCATAATTAAAATATTCCACAAAAATCCCCTCTTAAAATTATGGAATTTTAAAATTAAGTCTTGCAAGATTCCAAGATTTGGATCTTCTTGAATTTATGAGATATTCTTGTATTTCAAAAATACATATCTTCCATAATATCTTTTCAAGAAAATCAATCCTTGCCCTCTATTTTCAAAATTTGAAATATCATATGAATAACCAAGTGGGAGATTTCTTGAATTTAATGAGATAATCTTGTATTCCAAGAATACATATCTTCATTCCATAACAAAATTCAAAAGAAAATCTTTCTCCTCTTTTTATCCATAAATTTTGAAAATATCATAGGAAAAATAAAGCAACATTATTTATTTATATTTTAATCACCTTTTTTAATGGACTATATGTTGGGCTACTCGAGGGGGCCTTTAGGAGAATTAAGATTGACCTTGAATATCTAATATTGAGCCACAATATAATGCAAGCCCAAAATATTAATTAATCCCAACATAATTAATATTGCTATCCATCTTAACCCGTATTACAGATCAATATGGCTCCGGTCATTATTTCCCGTGTTTAAGATTATCTAGCCCATTAATTAATTCAAGCCACCGAAATAGCTTTCCGTTAATTAATATCTTTTATCCTTGGTCAAGGAAAAGTTCAACATTATTATCCATCTTAAACTAATTCCACTTTTCAAGATTTGGTATGATAAAAGCTTATGAACCTCCCAAGAATAAAATCAAACAAGCGTTTTTTACGATTCTTATTTAAATCTTAGCAATCAATCTTGTAATAATATTGCCAAGATAAAAAGTATTGAATCTCATTGATTAACTACACATGATAAGTCAAAATAGTTACCAATCCCGCGTGATCCTATTTAAGGGCGAAGGTTAAGAAATAACGAACCAACGAGGTTAATTATTTTTCCTTTTAATTAAAAAGAATTTATCCTCTCGCAGGTCTTTGTTGGGATTATCTTGAATTATATTTTTGAAAAGTTTTTTACTTTGTATAATTATTTTCGGACTTATTCTTGAAATAAATTGTTTATCACTTATGCTTTAAATATGATTGAATGTTATATATATTTACTTTGATAACTGCTCAATAATTCGTGACGTGTTACATTATCTTAATTTAGTGATACCAGATCACGTAAGATTAAATTAATAATCCCTTGTAACTAAAAAGTACGCCATTCACGACCTAGATGGAAATGAACAACCATCGCGAAAGGTTGAGGTGTAAGGCTCGATTGGTTTGTCTTAACCAAGAGATTACACTAGTGCATGACCGATGCTACCGAATAGGACCTACAGAGGATAAATTCTTGAAAATCCCAAAGGAAGAATTAGACCTCGGTGGTTCGTTGTTTTAACCTTCGTCCCTTAAATAGGATCACGTGGGATTGGTAACTATTGCTTTGACTTATCATGGGTAGCGAATCGTAGATTCAATACTTTTTATCTTGAGCAATATTATTTGTCACATGTGATTGCTAAGATTTAATACTGAAGAATCGTGTGCAATCACGCTTGCTTGATTTGCCCCCCGGGAGGTTCATAAGTTTTATCATACCAAATCTTGCAAAGTGGAATTAGTTTCCTGTATGATGGATAATAATGTTGAACCGTTTCCTCGACCAAGGACAAAAAGATATTAATTAACGGAAAAGCTATTTCAAAGGGCTTGAATTAATTAATAGGCTAGATAATCTTAAACACGGAAATAATGACCGCGAGCCATATTGACCGATATGGGTTAAGATGGATGGTGCAATATTAATTATGTAGTGGGATTAATTAATATTTACGGGCTTGAATTATATTGTGGCTCAATATTAGATATTCAAGATCCATTAGAAGGTCCAATCTTAATTCTCCTAAAGGCCCCGAGTAGCCCAAACATATAGTCCAATAACCGAAAAAGGTGATTAAAATAAAATAAATATTGTTGCTTATATTTCCTCTAAATTTTTGAAATTTATGGATAAAAAGAGGAAAAAGATTTTCTTTGAAATTTGTTATGGAATGAAGATATGTATTCTTGGAATACAAGATTATCTCATTAAATTCAAGAAATCTCCCACTTGGTTATTCATAAGAGATATTTCGAAATTTTTTAAAATAGAGGGCAAGAAAGATTTTCTTGATTTTCTTGAAAAGATATTATGGAAGATATGTATTTCTTGAAATACAAGAATATCTCATAAATTCAAGAAGATCCAAATCTTGGATTCTTGCATCATTAAATTTTCGAAAATATCCATATTGTTGAGGAGGTGGGATTTTTGTGGAATATTTTAATTATGGGAAAAAGAATATAAGGGATATATTCAAGATTTCTTGGTGACCAAGAAAAGTCTTTTCCCACATTGAAATATCACTAAAATTTCGACCACTCTCTCACCTATAAATAGGGGATGATTAGTTCATTCCCAAGTACAATTCCATGTGCTGGAAATATTAGCAAATCCACATAAGTGGTGCAACAAAGTTTATTTTTTTTTCTTTTGTTAATTGGTCGCAAGTATCCTTCCACCGGATTGTCGAGCAAGGGCTAAGGGAATACTTGGGAAGTCCTTTTAGTTAGTCCGTCCGACCAAAGCCACTGCCATCCCGAAAGGTACCTTCACGTAAACCCGTAGATTCCGCATGCGTAGGTTTTACGTGGCTTTTTATATGCATGATATGTTGTTGCAATTATTATTTGAATTAATATAGGATTAATTCATGCTAGTAATAATTAATGAATTAAATTTGTATTTAAATATTCACCCCGAATAGATCTGTGCAACTCATTCCCCAACATTCAGTGCATCAGTCATGCACTAGTGTAATCTCTTGGTCAAGACAAGCTAATCTGAGCCTTACACTTCAACCTTTCACGATGGGTTGTTCATTTCCATCTAGGTCATGAATAACGTACTTTTAGTTACAAGGGACTGTTAATTTAATCTTCTGTGATCTGGTATCACTAAATTAACTACAATGTAACACGTACGACTTATTGAACAGTTATGTAGTAAATATATGTAACATTCAATGATATTTAAAGCAACAGTGATAAACAATTTATTTCAGTAAATAAGTCTGAAATTCAGTTTCGATTATACAAAGTAAAAAGCATACTTTCCAGTATAATCCCAACAAGATCATGGATTGAAGTTGAGCACAATCACACGTTTGTTGACTGGTTCAATGGTTATGTAGCAAATATGTTGTCACGGGAAACAGAATCAGTGAATGAAAGAGTTAAGTGGTTATCCAGAATGCCTGATAGACATTTGTATTCATACAAGTGTTATCTTAGCAACGGATACACATTTTATACCAGAGATCATGATGCCACAAGTACTATGCAGAATAGTGGAGTGTCCATTACTGCAACTGCAGTGGATCAATCAAATACTACTTACTTTCGACAGATTGTCAACATTTGGGAACTCGACTATATTGTTCACCGTCAACCAATCTTCGAGTGTAGTTGGGTGAGGATCCCTAACGGGGTCCAAGTTGAAAGTTCTGGGTTCGTACGCGTTGATTTGAAGAATGTGGGATACAGAGATGACCCTTACATAATGGCCAGTCAAGCTCAACAAGTATTCTATGTCCCCGACCCAGTTAATAAGAAATGGTCCATTGTGGTTCTGTCAAACAAATTTAACAATAGTTTCCAGATTAGCGACCATGTCGATGAAGATGTTGACACAATTGATGATCCTTTTCAAAACTTCACTCATTCTGTACCATCTTTCGATGATCCTGCAAATCCACGCCCATACCAGAGAATAATTAGAGATGATGATGAATATGGCAATCCGGATCTTGTTAACATTTATGGTCATGAACGAGAAAGGTCAACCAAAAAACGAAAAAGAAAAACAAGTGCTAAAAAGAAATGTACGACTTTATTGAATGTTGTTTCTTCTGCTATATTAAATGTTGTTTCTTTTGATTTATTAAATAAAGTGAACTGGATCAACAGGTTCGGAGGCAACGAGATAATGAACATTGTGGACATTTTGTGTGTTGCTCTATTGAAGATATAATCCGCGCTTCTCTAACGAACATTCCTCTCAATGTAATTCAATTTATCGATTTATTTAAATTATTATTGATTGAATAAAAATTCATACTATATTTGATTGATTCGTTGTTTGCAGTTTGTCTATGAACGTGAGCTCAATTCTTACTCTAAGAAAGACTGGAGAAATGGAAAAATGATGGACGCGCGGGGTACCTTTACAATCGATTCTTATATTCATACGATATTGAGTGAACGTTGTTTGAAATTTTGGTAGCATGTAATTTCTTTTATATATTTGTGATGATATATATTTCATATTTTTGGTGTATTGGACGTATATATGTTTATGATTGTATGTTTATTTATTTCATGATGTGTATGTTTATTAATTTATTTGATGTTTTGGTATATATAAGTGGTATAAGTTTTGGTTTATGGTTTTATTATAGGATTTTTGGTTTATGGTTTATGGTATTAGACGTATATATAAGTTTTGGTTTATAGTTTTATTATATGATTTTTAAAATATAACTTAATAATTAAAAAAAAGATATTGGAGAGCGGTTTTCAACCGCTGTCTATGTAAAATAATAAACGAATTTAAAAAAAATATTAACTTAGACAGCGGTTGATAACCGTTGTCCAAGTTAAAACTTGCAAAGCGGTTGAAAACCGCTGTCCAAGTGCTTTTCTTGGACAGCGGTTTTTTATTAGTTGTCCAAGCTTGGACAGCTGATACTTGGAGAGCGGTTATAACCGCTCTCCAAGGTCATTTTTCACAGCTTGTCCAAGCCCAAATGTGTATTAGTGTTAAGTTTATTTATGAATAACATAATTGATTGTGAGTAAAGTATAATTTTTTTTTTTGAGAGTGACCATTGCATACATTAAGAAATTATAAATAACACAAAAACTTGGAGACAATCACATGTACTAGGTGAATCTCCTATATGATCCATGAATTTATTGAGTCTCAGGGCATACTGACGCGAATATCATGTATCAAACCATCTCATATAAGATTCTCTATAATACTAATAGTACAATACAGAGTTCAATATTGAGTTCATGATGTACCATTACAAGAAATTAAATAGTGAATTGCCTAAGAAATTTTTCAATATACCTACTAAATTTTCAACAAAAATAATTTCATCCTTAAATAATCTTATTGTCTACGACTTGCCTACATAATTTTCTAATCATATAGACGTTTTAATTCATAGGTAAATTTGCCTAGGAAATGTAATTCATTGATAAATTTATTTGTATGTCATTTTTAAACTACCAATATAATTGACTGGGAAATTATTTGTGTGAGCAATTTGTTTGTCTACGAAAATTACAAATGTGTAGACAGTTTGCTCGTAGATAATTTGTTTGCCCAGAGAATTACTTTTGTAGGTAATTTTTTCATAGATTACTCTAAAAATTGATAGGCAAGTGGTACACAATTCTCACTCTTTAAGGGCTAACTTATTTTTATAGAAAAATTTCGTGGTTATTTAAAAATTTTCGTAGGTAATTTTTTTTTAGTGTACTCCGATTTCAACATTAATTATTTAAACTATACTACAAAATATAAAGATAAATAAAACCTAGTTCAGGTTGAACATTAGATCAATAGGTCAATAATCATATGCAATGCACTTATAACAGTCTTAATAAGCCAACATATAATAAGGGCCCATCAATTTTAATTAACTTAATTCGCAATCAAAGGTGATAAGACATCATTAGTTGAGCCAACATTACATTAGATGATTCTTCCATAAAAACAAAAGGATCTCATTCGATGCTCCTGCATAAACTAAATCCCAATATAACTCAAACATTATATTGCATGCAATAATTGTGCTTTTTTGTCATTATATTGATTAGTTTTCCAAACTTCCATCTTATACGAGGGTCAACTAGATACAGGATTTCCCTTTCTTGACGTGGAATAAGTTGTCATCCACCTCATTTTCAAGAAAAAAAATTGTCTTCCAACTTTCATATTGATGGCTACTTTAGTCTTTTCACTTGATTAACACCATCAGCTAAAGTGTGCTCGAAAATCCAGGTATTTTGTATCTTCATCTCATGAACCACAGACAAATTTATATATATATCTATATGCTCCCTCCATCTTAATTTTAATTAATTATATAATGTAGACACAAAAATTAAAAAACAATAGAAAATAATAATATTAAATAGTATAAAGTGAGTAAAGTGAGTTTGGTGAAAGGATTCTGTTTGTGTAAAGTGGGTTTGGTAGAGGGAAATAATAATATTAAATAGTATTGAAAGTTGCTTTATTTTCTTTTTAGAAAATGACCAAACAAAATAAAGACGGTTATTTACAAAAAGTGGTCAATCAAAATTAGGACAGAGGGAGTATTTTTTTTTATCATGACAAACACCTTTATATTAACTCCAACCATCTAATTTAAAATTGATCATTCACTGTTTGACTCGTATTTTAATAAGCGATTATTAATTAGTATTTTCTCAGTCCTATTATAAATTTTTCACTTTACTTTTCTATCTGTCCCATATAAATTTCTTCTTCCATAAATGAAAAAAGTAACTAAACATATAATAAGGACCCATAATTTTTATCCTCGTTTTTACATAATATTACACAAAATGTTACTCACTACTCCACTCATTATTCCATATACATTTTTCTTCTCTTTCAATATCTAAAATTACCATACATTTTTATTATTTTATTATTATACCTTAATTAAAACATTCAAAAGAAGGGGGAAAGTTATAGAAGGACGAAGACAGTATGCGAAATGATAAAGTGATTTTTAAGGAGATATAGGATAGAGTGCATGAGCATTATCATAATTCACCTTCAAAATCTCTTTATCATAATTTTTTTTTACAAAAACTTGTGTGAATCCGAGTTCACCGCGAACTCGATTTTTTTAAGTATCACTGTTATGCATAAAAACTATCACTGTTAAAAAATGCGTTATATTTTTAAACAGTGAAAGTTTATGTGCATAACAGTGATAAAGTTCATGTATAGACCTGGTTTACAAGAGTGTTACTCACTTTTTTTTTAAAACTAATAAAAAAATCGTTCGTTAAAACACGAGCCAAATAGTGAATGAGCAATCTAAAATCGGATGAATTTAACAATTTACACCATACACAAAATTTAATTTATTCGAATCCGATTAATAAAGACTTTTATATAAATTTTCAATTCGTATGAATTTAAAATTGATCAATTTATTCGGCTTCGATTGAAAATGAGCTGTTTTGCAAATTTTAATGTACCTGTAGAATAATTTTAGTGGGGATTAAATTTTTTGTAGTAATGCAACTTTGTATCGTTTTGAAATTGGTCCCGATTGTTTTGACTTTTTGATTTTAGTTCTGTAAATTTCCTAAAATTTTGAAATTGATCATTTTCACCTGCTGCAGCAGGTTACCAAGCAGGTAAACACCACATATGTAATTATTTTATTTTTCTCTTTAATTTCGAAGCGTCACTTGAACTTTTTTAATCCTAATAATTTTGGTCGGGTTTTAGGTCAGGTTTAAAATAATTTGTATATTAAAAGATAAATTAAATCAGGTTGATTTATTGGGTTTAAATTGACCCAAAAATAAAAAATTTAAATCAATATACGTAGAAAACCACTCTCACTTCCTAAAAAATACGAAAAAAAAACCCGACACAAATTATTTTGATTAAAAAAGTTTAGGTGGCATTTCGAAATTAAAGAAAAAAAACAAAATAATTACAAAGGTGACAATTACATGTTTGGTGACCTGCTATAACAGGTTAAAGGAGTAATTTCAAAATTTTTGATAACTTACAGGACCAAAATTAAAAAGTCATAATAACCAGGACCAATTTCAAAACGAAGTAAAATTATAGGACTACAAAAAATTTAAAACCTTTGCGTGGTGTAAATTTGCACAAGGGACTTTTTTTTTTGTAAGTTTTTGGAGAAAGAATGTGGTATTGTGTTGATCCTATTTTTTCTGTTTTCATCAAATTTCGTTGACAAAAACTCATATATGTTGGTCTCATAAATTAGACGGGATATAAATTAATATAAATCAACAATCATATTTTTTATAGCGTTAAAACATTAAATTCATATTGTGTGTCATCTAATTGTAAAATCATCTCATGCAAGTGTACTTTTTTTGTGCGTATCTTTTAACGTCTAAACCCATATAAGAATATATGTATTTGGAGTTTGGAGTTATGTATAGTATATGTTACCATATCAATGTTTGGCTCAATATGTGGTGCATGTGATGGTGAATGTACATTATTGGTGCAACATCAAGACACTATTAGGATATATACAACACAATGTTGACACTATTTCTTATATTGTTACTCTACAAAAATATTATGTAAATTAATTTTAGTATTTTACAAACAATTTACGGTGAATTCGATAATACCATCTTTTAAAGACAAATAACACTAATCTTTTAAATAGGAAAGATAGTTCATAAAATTATTTTTTAAAATATGATAATTCGTATATTAAAATGTATTAATTAATATGTATTAATATCATTTTAAAAAGATAAATTCACGTGAATCTGGTTAACTAGGCTATATACTCTTGCATTATTTATATGTATATATTATTAATATATATTTATAATTTCATTAAATTAAAAAAAAAAAAAACAGTACGTTAACGGTAAGCCATAAAGGAAAATGAGCATTTTAAGAGTGGGATTTTTAAGTTATTATTTGCTCTAACCTTTGGATCAACTTTCTTGGCACCAATTAGAGCAAGTCAACCATGAAAATTAATCCTTCACTATGTAATGTTTGTGTGTGTTTTTTTACCTTTGTTCTTCGTTTACAAGGGTGCATTATTAGAGCTCGCTTGATAGGACTCGGGAATGATAATGGTAATGGGTATCATTGATAGGTCAATCATTAAGGGTTATTGATTGCATTGTTATTGCTTGGTTAGAACATCAACAATGAGTATCATGTGATATGGGTCAATGAGCTGAGTGATTGATGGTTATCAATTGCGTACTTCTATTCTCATTACTTGTGTATCAAGATTACCAAACAACATCAATAAAAATGACTCTCATTACTCACTTCTATTACCCCCAACCAAGCGGCCTTTAATCTGAAATGTTGTGAGTTTTTAGTTGTTATTACTTATTCATAGTGGTGCGTTTAATCAAGGAATAATTATTTGAAAAAAAAAAAATTAAATCACTTAAATATTCCACCATAGTCCTTTAAAAAAGTGGTGCGTTTAATCAAGGAATAATTATTTGAAAAAAAAAATCACTTAAATATTCCACCATAGTCCTTTAAAAAAGTGGTGCGTTTAATCAAGGAATAATTATTGAAATAAAAAAATTAATTCACTTAAATATTCCACCATAGTCCTTTAAAAAAGAGATATACTTGCATGAGACCGTCTCATAAATAATACAGAGCATAAATTGGGTATTAGCGCTTTAGCACTTTAGAACGAGTGAGTGTGATTTTACTAGGTTGTACTTCGTCTCATGTATGAGACCGTTTCATATGAGTTTTCGTCCTTAAAAAATAAGTTTAAAAGAAGAAAAATGAAATTAATTGAGGTCCTACGCCTATTGTATATAAAATTTTATTTCCTAATATAGTTATATTGACAACGCATGATAAATAGGGCCCATGTATTATTGGCGTCGTGCATTCTATTTCTGCATTCATCAATTATCGTAGTTGGATAAATGGCCCAAGAGCCCGTTTGTTATGTGGAAAAAGAAAGAAAAAGAAAGAAAAAGAAAGAAAAACATATCATATCCTACTTTTTCATGTGTTTATTATGTTTGATGGCTTTTCACTTGGGCCCGAAGGCCCGTATTTTTTTCTCATTTTCACATGATTATGCATCACACCTAGGAGGTGGTATTTATAATATCAAAGATTATCCCTTGGTGTTAATTGAGCTAAATAATCCTGTTTTAATTCATTGTGGGAAAAAATATATGTAACAAGGGGGTATAATAGTCAAATCAATATTTATCAAGTAAATTCTCATGTTTTTATCAATCTTAACAAACGATTGAAATAAAATAAATCATGATTTGAATACATCATAACAAACACTTGAAAAGTCAAATATATCACATGGGTAAGTAAAATGTATCACATGATTTTATATTTTTTTTCATATCACATACCACTAAACAAACGGGCTTCAAGTGTACAAGTACTATGTTGTACAGCTGGCAATGCATTTATATAATATTTACGCCATTTTTTTAAATAATTGATTTCCCAAAACCGAGTTTTATAGTATGAAATTGAACTATTTGATCTATTTTGACACACTTTTCTAACCAATTAAACTTGCGATGTATCATACCCTGGATAGGTTTATATGTCAATGAATTAAAAATTAATTTCATAGCATGAAACTTGTTCACCACCATAGAGTTTGTCTTTTTTAAATTATTAGGTGGGTTTTTTTTTTTTAATTTCACTAAGGACCTGTTTGGCTAAATTGATTTTAAACATCTTATAACCTCATAAAACAACTTATTAGATTTTAGAGCTTATAAAATATAATTTTTAAGTAGTTTATAAATTGTTAAAGTGTTTGACTAACAAAACTTATAAGTTCTTTAATATTTTTTTAATTATTTTTTATTAATAATATAATACTCCCTCCGTCCCATTCTTTAATAAATTCTTACTGTTCATAAGGATTTATGAGAAAAGTGATAAAGTGTTGGGGGTAAAAAGAGTTGTTTATTAGTATTTTATGTGATAAAGTGATAGGTAGTTGAGAGTATAAAGAATTGTTTATTAGTATTTTATATGATAAAGTGATAAAGTGAGTATGTCCATTTTAGAAAATGTTCTCTAAAGATTGGGACAAATAAAATGGTATGAGTTCTCTAAAGATTGGGACAGACGGAGTATAATTTTTTTTTTAAATAAATTTTTTTTCCTAAACTTTTTTTTCAAAAATAAATATTTTTTCTAAAAATATTTTTTCCTGAAGATTTTTATCTAAAAAAAAATCAATTTTTCGATTTTTTTTCCCAAAAATCCGTAAAAAAAGGGCCGGGATGGGTTAAAAAGGGTAGAGCTTATATAATTTTTGTAAAATAAATTAGGATATCCCAACTTATTTTTTTGGAGTTTATAAGCTCTAAAGAGTTTTTTTTTAAGATCTTATAAAATGTTAAACATTTTTTTTGTCAAACAAAATTAAGAAATTTATACGCTACTAAACGATTTATAAGTTATTTTAAAGAGTTTTATAAACTGTGTCAAACATGCTCCAAATCTGAAATTAAATCTTGCTCAGGAGATGCACTGGCATGCAACAAGTTTTATATATGAGATAAATTTTATTTATTATACTATGACTCATGAATTTGATTCATGAATTTATAGATATTTAATACAATTATATTTTTTTATAAAAGTACGAGAGACATTCACACACAAAATTCAAGTTTTAATTTTCAATTTATGAATTTCTGCAATATTTAACTAGAAGTATTAGTTAAAAATAGTATTGCATGTCATTTAAATATGTTAATTGATGCTAGCTAAAAGAATATGTTAATTGATACTCGCTCCGTCCAAATATTATTTGAATACTTATCTTATTTGGACGTCCCAACATTACTTGAACACTTGCCTTATTTGAACGTCTCAACATTACTTGAACATTCCAAAAATGAAAACAAACATAATATTAATATACTCACAACACCCGTATTTTATTCCACTAAATTCCACTTTACTTAGTTTGTGTGTCATTTTCAGTGTTCAAGTACTCATGGGACGGAGAATGTAGTACTTACTAATAGGGGTTCCTACTTAGGCTTGAATAGGCCCAGCTATTTCACCCAAATGGAGGCCCATTATTTGTATTCTCATGGAAAATATAGGTCTTTCTATTTCTATTTGATTAAGCCTGATTTCACGTGCGTGGTACATAAAGAATACAAAAGGATTCACGTGCGTGGTACATAAAATAGACAATACAAAACATATATCTCAAACAATGCAGCATATGAATATAAAATACAAGCATACAACAGACATATCTTACAAAATGCATCACATATACTACCTCAGTCCTCCAAAACTGTTTTCATTTCGTTTTGAAATGTTGTACGAAAAGGTAAATTAAATACGTTTATGAACACAATTTTTTTTTCTTCAACGTCCAACAATCACTTAATTACTCAAGTTATCAAAATTAAAAAAAAAATGTATGCAATGGTCTAACTACTTATCATGAGAGTGTTTGTTTAATTTTGTCAAATTTTCACCCTTAACAGGTCCACATTGTTTTTCTTCACTTTAGTTTGTCTTCTACAAACATAACGGCAGTGGAATATGCTTTAATGTCAAGAATTGCTATTTTTGTATATATTTCGAAAGAGTCACTCTCCTATGCCCCATACACTAATTCAAATTGGTGTAATTGAATTCAATTTTAATTTCGATGAACTATGCACTTTAAACTATAATCCCTAAATAATGAACCCTAAATCATATATGAATCATTCGGGCAGGGTGAACCATGAACCACTTGGGCCGAGTGAACCATGACCCACTCAGGCCAGGTTTGGGTACGGGTCGAAAAAAAAGAAAAAAATCTAAAACTGAAATTAAAGTTAAAAGAAAAATGAAATAAAAAAAAAAAAAACCTAAAACTGAAAAAAATAAGAAAAGGAACTCCTAAAATTAAGTTACACTAAATTAATTTGATGCAAATAGTGCACATGAGAATTTGTCATTTCCAAAAAAAGGAACTACGTTAAATAATTAATATAAAGAAGAATAAATGATCAACTGATGATGCAGCATGGTTCACACCATCTTTTAATTTGTCCATCACATAAAACGGTGAATTTTAAATTTTAAATGCATAATACCAAAAAAAAAAAAAAAACTTGGAATATGATATTATCGTAGCAAAATATTCCGCCATAGATGCGTTTTTCATGACATTGTGGGAAAAAAAATTCAATATTATTTTATTTATTTATTATTATTACAGGGTTAAGAATTCATTATTTATTTATAAGGGGGGGTGTGGCATATGGAGTAGAGTTGCCCAAAGGAACCGGAACCGGCGGTTCGAACCGGAACTGGCGGTTCGAACCGGAACCAGAACCGGATAAATCGAATCGGATCCCGGGAATCGAACCAAAAACGTGTTACACGGTTCGGTTCGTTCCTACTATACAAAATCGTAAATCACCGGTTGAACCGGCTTGCTCATGTTAGAACCGGCGGTTCCGCGGTTCCGAATCGGAAAATGACCGTTGGAACCGGAAATGACCGGCGGTTCCGCGGTTCCGAGGTTCCGAACCGTGAACTGTCGGTTCTCGCCTATTTTTTTTTTATTCAATGGTTGAGATTGAGTCAAATGTTACCGTTTTTTGATCCAATGGTCGAGATTAAATATGAAAGTTACCGTTTTTTTTTTTTTTTCCCAAACTCTATAAATACCCCCTCATTTGTATTCATTTTCTTACACCAACTTGATCCAAATTGATCAATTCTTCTTCATCTCTCTAATTCTCTTGTTCTAAGTTCTAACTTTATAAGCTTCATTATAGTTCATACTTCATACTTCATATATTATTTATATTGATATATTTTATACATTATAGTATATAGTTTATATTATATATATTTTACTTTATATTTTATATTACATAAAATAAAATGTCAAGAAGAGGAGGATCATCATCTTCTAGAGGAGGAAAAGGAAAGAGTCCGATGACTTCCGATTTTCCTCCACCTCCTCCTCCTACTGCACAATTCAATATTCCATGGAGTGTGGAGGAAATAAAACAGTCTTGATCCCTTATCATGGATGCCACTTTTTCAAATGAAGAATTTCAACAACCTCGTGGTGGTACTCAAGAAAGTACTCATGGTCATGGACATGGTCCTCATGAAAACGAAGAAAATGTGGAGGAGGAGGAGGCCATTCCACCTCAAGGCGGAGAAAGAAGATGTAGAGTTCTTGCATCCGAAATATTCACCATTCACTTCAAAAAAGTGACAACCGATGAGGTAAATATATTTAAAGTTTATTGTAACTATTGCACTAATGTTTATCATTTTGAGAAAGGTGGTGGATATGGAACATTTAAAAAACACTTGTTGCAAAACATAAAGAAGTCTTGGGAATGACTACATCTCAAACGCAACTACGTGGATTCACGGCGTCTTCTGAAGGTGGTGAAGTAAGTAATCCTACTAGTTTATTTAGATATAATGTTAAGGTTGCTAGAAGGGAATTAGCTAAACTTATTTGTTCTAAACATCTTCCTTTTCGTTTTGCAAATGATCTTCATTTTGAAAAATGGGTTACTACGGCTTATAATCCTTCGGCCAAAAAAATTTCACGGTCTTCTATTACTCGTGAAATTGATAAAATGGCTAAAGAAATAAGAGATGCAAGGACTAGCATGTTTTCTAGATTAACTCAAAAAGTTTCTATATGTTCGGATATTTGAAGTGATCATTTTTAAGAGCATAATTATATGGGCATTACTTGTCATTGGATTGATGATACGTGGACAATTAAAAAACGTTTAATTGCATATAGAGAGTTTGATACTGAGCATACGGCCGCTAATATTGCTCTAAAAATTAAATGCGGTTTTTGCAAGAGTACAACATTCTTACAAAAATATTTTCAATTTCATTTGATAATGCAAGTGCTAATACGGCTAGTTTAGATGAAGTTATTGCAATTTGTCAACCATCAATTGGTGGTAGATTTTTTCATGTAAGATGTTTTTGTCATATTTTAAATTTGTGTGTTCAAGATGGTTTATCTTCTTTAAAAATGCATGTTGCTCCTATTAAACATGCACTTGGTTATTTGGTTAGACATCAAAAAGTTTTAAAAAGATGGAAAAAAATTTGTGTAGTTAATAAACTTACTCCTAAAAAGTTTTCACTTGATGTTGCTACTAGATGGAACTCAACTTATAAAATGTTAAGTGCATCTTATGAGTATAGAAATGCATTATGTAATTTTTTTGCACAAGAACAATGTGGTATTACTTTATTTCCTAGTCAATGGGATTCATGTGCTACTTTATGTGAGATGTTGCAAGTTTTTAATGAAGCTACTACACAATTATCCGATACGTATTATCCTACTTCTATTCTTGCTTTAGATCAATGTGTTAGAGTTGCAATTACTCTTGCTTTATTTCGCCATTAGTCTTGCTTTAAAGGTTTCAACCTTCCCGTCCGGTCCTCTTTACCTCTTATATACCCACTTGCATCCAATGGATTTGACCCCATTAAGTGGTTCGACTAGCTCCCACACTCTATTATGAAACATAGAACCCATTTTGGCTTCCAATGCTGTTTGCCAAGAACCTGCATCCTTATCTTGGAATGCCTCGTCATATGTCCATGGGTCTGATTCGTCTTGTCCGGGAATCAAGTCCGAGGACTCTCCTATTCCCATGAATCTCTCGGGCTGTCTAACAACCCTCCCACTACGCCGAGGCTTCGGTTGTGAAAACGTATCATTTGGTATATCATCTAGTACAGTTGGCACTGAGGTTTGCCCTCTAAGATCATTTAAGGTAATCTCACTTCTGGGTTTTCTTTGGTTCATATAGTCTTCTTCCAAAAATCTAAAGTGGGTGCTCATGACCACCTTTTGATCTTCAGGACTATAGAACATACACCCTTTTGTTCCCTCGGGGTATCCTACAAACAGCCTTAATTCTGATCGAGGATCCAATTTACCGGCTTCCTTGTCCAACACATAAGCCGGACACCCCCAAATTCTCATGTGTATCATACTAGGCTTGCGCCCGGTCCACAATTCTTTGGGAGTTTCGAGAATCGATTTGGATAGCACCAAGTTCAGAATGTAAGCCGTTGTTTCCAAGGCATAACCCCAGAACGACTCGGGAAGATCCACATAACTTATCATTGATCTAACCATTTCCAAAAGAATTCAGTTTCTTCGCTCTGCAACCCCGTTTTGTTGAGGGGTTCTGGGTGCAGTGAGATGGGATACAATCCCTTCATCAGATAAGTAGTTCAAAACTCATTGCTGAGGTATTCGCCTCCACGATCAGATCGTAGAGACTTGATACGTTTTTCCTTATGATTCTCTGTTTGAGGCTTAAATTTTTAGAATTTCTCAAAGGGCTCAGATTCATGCTTCATAAGGAAAATGTACCTTGAGTAATCATCAATAAAATTACTCATAACCTCCTCTTGGTTTGGTTGACATTGGACTACATACATCTATGTGAACGATCTCTAACACTTCTTTAGCCCTATTCCCCTTGGCTCCAAATGCCCTCTTGGTCATATCACCTTCCAAACATGATTCGCAGGTTGGAATCGGTTCAACTTGGAGAAGCCCTAGTGAACCGTCTCTTACCAACCTTTGGATCCACTTTGGATTTATATGACCCAATCTTAAATGCTAAAGAAGTGTCTCGTTCACGTCTGATGAACGTTTTCTTTTCTCGGAAACAGTTGATGTGTTATAGGATACATTTCGTGAGTGGTGTGCACAGTTAATTGCATAGAGATCATTCAACAACGTTCCATGATAGATAAATTTATCAACAAGAAAAATGGTAACAACTTTATTAAAAAGTAACCGAATATCCATCATAAAAGTTTAGAAACTGAAAACGAATTCTTTCTAAAAATTCGGAACGTAAAGAATATCTCAAAAATTAAAACACTGCTTTCAAAAAGACAGGTGCACTTCTCCCATTTAGCTTTCACCGCCACTCTCCAGAAGAAGCATCGCCAATTGTGATGAGGACCTCACTCCCCACTAAGTTGTCGGGGTCCGCTTGAACCCCACGTAATGTGAAACAAACATGATTAGTGGATCCCGTATCCACCACCCACAAAATGGGAGGCATACGCCGCTAAACAAGTTTCAAACAACTAGTCGTGAGAATTGTCTTTCTTTCCATCCTTTTTAGTCCAGAACAGTGACCTCCAATGTCCTTTCTCACCGCAGCTTGAAGCACTTCCCCTTAGCTGGCTTGTTCACTCCACCACCCTTCTTCACCTTATCTTTGCCATTGGCAACACTTGAGTTCACTTGCTTGTGGCCTTTGTTCCTTTTCTTGTTCTTACCACCCCTTGGTCTAGAAGAAGAAGAAGGTCCATTTGCCACCAAGGCTTGGCTTTTTCGCCTCAAAGATCGCCTCTCCGCCGAGACTAAAGCTTGCAAATGATCGGGCATCAAGAACTTCGATTATTCATCCGATAGTTCAACCTGAATTGTTCAAAGCTTTTCGGCAGAGAATGGAGCACGAAATCGATTTGGGTCTCGATATCATATTCAGCGCCAAGTACCTCAAGTTTATTAAGGTGAGCCATCATCTGGAGAACGTGCTCCCTTATGGGCGTTCCCTCCACCATTTTCATAGAGAGCAAGTCCCTCATGGTGATCTGACGAGCCACACGGTTATGATGTTGAAACATCGCTTTAAGACTAGTCATGATTTCCGTAGCGGTCTCAACGTTCTGGTGTTGGTGTTGCAACACATCTGACATAGAAGCCAAGATGGTACACTTTGCCATTTCGTTAGACCGCTCCCAGTCAGCATACTCTTTCTTAACCGTTTTAGTGGACTCATCTGATGGTTTATCCGGTTTAGGTGTGGTTAGAACCTAGTTATGGCTTTGTGCAGTGAGAACAATAGTGAGTTTTCGATTCCAATCAACAAAATTTTCTCCAGTGAGCAAATTGTCTTTCAGTATATTGAACAGTGGATTAAAATGTTGCGACATGATGAACTGAAATAAATAATAATATTCATAAGCACAAATATATCACAAGGTTCGATCACATGCATCATATTAAAATCTCAAAAAATATGAACATGCATCGGCAACATCTCAAAAACAGTTTAAATAAGCCACGTTGGGTGGGTCATTATTTAAACACATTCAAGCGTGTTACAAACAAGAACGATTATAAACCTTTAATATCCAGACAATAGTTGGCTCACACTCTGACCAATATAAAATTGACAGGACTTTGAGAAGTATATGCATATCAATTTTATACCTAAGTAATAACCATGATTAAATACTGATTATTATTTCGCTTTGATCGAGCCTCGTTGGGAGGGTCATCGCCGCCACTAGTAATAACCCACAATCATCCGCTTGGAATTCATTCATGTGAAACCTATCTTTTGACCGTCCCGTTGAAATTTCTCCAAAAAAAATCACAAATAAATAAATCATGGAGGTCAAAATTAATTCAATTTTATTATCCTAATAAAATTGTTAATTAATTATTTAAACATACTTAGTAATTTTGAAGGTGAGATTTTTCCATTTGGCAACCCTCATGCAAACACATTTAAACAAATTAAATAAAGCATAAGATAAAGACAAATAAATCAAGCAAAAAGAAAAATAAACATATTGGGCACAAATTATCAGTGTTGTTATGGTTTGATTTTTTCTTGACTTGATCTTGAAGAAACACTTCTCGAATTTCTCCCACCTGTTAAGTCTCTAAAAATATCAGTCTCGAACTTACGCCCAGCTTGACTCGTGAGCCGGGATGCACACTCAAGATCCGCCTACCCTTGGCCTGTGACCTCGGCACGCCCGTGCGTCCGTGCCGCCGGTCACCTCAACACGCCCGCACTGCCGGCAGTTCTCGGCAAAAGGACAAGCGTCCAAGATTGTGCGCGCGTTCGCCAGCCATCCGCCTGCGCCCGCGACCTCGGCAGATCGCACGCACAGATCCGGGCGTCGCTCGGCACGGGAGCTGCCAGACCGGCGATGCGCGCGACCACATTCCTGCGCCCTAAACACCGGCCCTACTAACGCCCATCACGTGCCAGCCTTGGCGCTTGGTCGCCCTACGTTTGGTTCTTGATTTCGTCCTTTAATTCTTCGTCTCTTCGTTCCCGATCCGGTTACAATTTATTTACAAAAAATAAATAAACCTAGATCTAGACTAGTCTATTACATTGATCAAAACAAACAAATCTAGTCTACTCGTGGATTTTCTCAGGAGGCAAAACAAATCCGAACGAATCAAATTAAAACCACAATTTATATGCATGCATAAATAAACACATTAAAATCCATGACAATTGGATACCTGCAAAACAGATCTAACAGTTCTACTATCCAATTTCAAATTTAATGTCCGTGAATTAAATTACAATTTAAAAAATTCAGAGCCCGAAACCGTGGCTCTGATACCAATTGTTGGGGAATGAGTTGCACAGATCTATTCGGGGTGAATATTTAAATACAAATTTAATTCTTTAATTATTACTAGCATGAATTAATCCTATATTAATTCAAATAATAATTGCAACAACATATCATGCATATAAAAACCACGTAAAACCTACGCATGCGTAATCTACGGGTTTACGTGAACGCATTCTCTCGGGATGGCAAAAGACTTCGGCCGGACGGACTAACCAAAAGGACTTCCCAAGTATTCCCTTAGCCCTTGCCCAACTATCCCAAGTGGAAGGACACTTGTCGACACGATTAACAAAAAAGGAAAAAATAAACTTTGTTGCACCACTTTTGTGGATTTGCTAATTTTTCCAGCACATGGAATTGTACTTGGGAATGAACTAATCATCCCCTATTTATAGGAGAGGAGGGGTCGAAAATTTTAGTAAAATATCAATGTGGGAAAAGACTTTTCTTGGTCACCAAAAAATCTTGAATATATCTCTTATATTCTTTTTCTCATAATTAAAATATTCCACAAAAATCCCACTCCTCAACAATATGGTATTTTCGAAAATTAATGTGTGCAAGAATCCAAGATTTGGATCTTCTTGAATTTATGAGATATTCTTGTATTTCAAGAAATACATATCTTCCATAATATCTTTTCAAGAAAATCAAGAAAATCTTTCTTGCCCACTATATTTCAAAATTTCAAAATTTTCTATATAGATAACCAAGTGGGAGATTTCTTGAATTTAATGAGATAATCTTGTATTCCAAGAATACATATCTTCATTCCATAACAAAATTCAAAGAAAATCTTTCTCCCTCTTTTATCCATAAATTTCGAAAATTAGAGGAAAAATTAAGCAACAATATTTATTTTATTTTAATCATCTTTTTTAGTTAATGGACTATTTGTTGGGCTACTCAGGGGCCTTTAGGAGGATTAAGATTGGACCTTCTAATGGATCTTGAATATCTAATATTGAGCCACAATATAATTCAAGCCCATAAATATTAATTAATCCCACTACATAATTAATATTGCACCATCCATCTTAACCCATATTACAGTCAATATGGCTCCCGGTCATTATTTCCCTTGTTTAAGATTGTCTAGCCCATTAATTAATTCAAGCCACTGAAATAGTTTTCCGTTAATTAATATCTTTTGTCCTTGGTCGAGGAACGGTTCAACATTATTATCCATACCAGAAACTAATTCCACTTGCAAGATTTGGTATGATAAAACTTATGAACCTCCCAAGGGGGCAAATCAGGCAAGCGTACTTGCACACGATTCTTCGTATTAAATCTTAGCAATCACATGTGACCAATAATATTGCCCAAGATAAAAAGTATTGAATCTCTCTGATTCGCTACCCATGATAAGTCAAAGCAATAGTTACCAATCCCACGTGATCCTATTTAAGGGACGAAGGTTAAGAAACAACGAACCACTGAGGTCTAATTCTTCCTTGTTCAGTTCTGAAGAATTTATCCTCCTGTAGGTCATATTCAGCGCATCAGTCATGCACTAGTGTAATCTCTTGGTCAAGACAAACCAATCTGAGCCTTACACCTCAACCTTTCGCGATGGTTGTTCATTTCCATCTAGGTCGTGAATGGCGTACTTTTAGTTACAAGGGACTGTTAATTTAATCTTCTGTGATCTGGTATCACTAAATTAACTACAGTGTAACACGTACGAATTATAGAACAATTATGCAGTAAATATATATAACATTCAATCATATTTAAAGCATCAGTGATAAACAATTTATTTCAGTAAATAAGTCTGAAAATTCAGTTTCGATTATACAAAGTAAAAAGCATACTTTTCAGTATAATCCCAACAGAACAAAGGGGACCTCCTGTGACCGAGCAAAGTGTACCTCCTGGCGAGCATACTGGACCTGACCATGCTGAAGGAGCCGTTGCTGAGGGGGCCGAGCATGATTTATTCGACATTTTACTTCCATCCACCCCCAACTATGAATTTATCCCTTGGTATAATTCTTGCTTTACCGAACATATGTTGTGTAATTTTTGTCTTCTTCATTTTTTGCTCGAACAGTTTCTTCAGTACTTGTGTAATTTTTTTGCTTTCTTCTATTTTGTTCGAACAACTTGAAACTGAATGGTTGAATTTGCATATCAAATAGTTTCCTCTAACCTGATCGTTGAGGATGAATGTTGTTGTTGATGAATGATTGATACTTGTGTTGCTTGATGTTTGCTTTGTTGCTTTCTGGTTAATGCCTCTTTTCTTCTGAATGAATTCGAACATTGTGTTTGCCTATGCCCGCTCCTGACTTCTTTCGTTTTTGATTGTCTTATTGATGTTGCAATCGGTTGATCGTCTTATTTAGGTGCGACCAGATAGGTTAACTTTATGAACCCCCCCTTTCTTGGTTCGCGATCGTCTTATTTAGGCGCGATCACTTCGTACTAGGGTCGTCTTATTTAGCTGCGACCCCGCACTCATCACCCGCTTTTGCTACGGGTATCTGTAAGTACGAGTCGTCTTTTGCGACTGCGTACCCATTACTCGCTTTTTGCTGTTGGAATCAGAGTACGAACTCGTTCATCAGGTGAGCATAGACTTGGGCTCGTTCGTATTTATTCGGGCCATCCAGCTTAGGTGCGACCTCTAATAGGCTTCAACTAGAAAATCTTAGCAAACAAAAATATTTTTTTGCAACACTTTGTATTCTATTACAACCTTTACATTTGAAGAAGACTATCTATTACACAACTATAGACTTCAGACTATGGTTTTGAATTCAAACCTTGTCTTGAGTAGACACGAATTGGCCTCACCTTGTCCGCGGAATTGATGTTGACAAGCATGTGGCGCATCATTCTGTCTACCCTTCTTTAGTAACATGCCCAAGCAGCAGCAACATAAGCTTTTGTCCCTCCTGGACAAGTTGTGATTATGCGGGCCGCTGCGGATATGAGCATGTGGCGAGCACGCCTGCTCGCCTATATCATGCGCGAGCAAAATCCTCAGCTCGCACCATTCTGTCCCCTTCAGTAGATGCCTGAGCATCAGCATCAGCATCAGCATGTTGTTTCAAGCGGATACCACGACATCCCTCCCCTTCGAAGGAGATTTTGGGGATGCATAGAGGACTAATGATTTACTACTGCATAAGCAGTGAGTAATGTGGAGTGGCAACCATGACTCTGCCGAGCATCTTGAGTCCACAACGAGCTTCAACCTGTGCTCGGAGTGTCATATGGGGTAAAAAGCTTGTACTAGGACAGATGCTCGATTCAGCAGAATGATTGCTGAATCGAGTGCTGGATTCTTCTTCGTCTGGAGGCATACTGAACCAACTTTCTTCCGATAACTGTAGTATTTTTTTCTTTTTCATCTGTTTTTTCTCTGCTTTCTTCAGCTATCAATATGCCTCTATTTATAGTACTATCCCGAGCTGGTGCTGGCATAGCTAGTTGGTGCTGGCCCTCTTGCTTTTAATTCCTCCTTTTGACATCTGTCCGCTATGAATCCTCCTTTTGACATCTGTTCGGCTTTTTGTCAGCTCTTATTCAAGGATTGACACGTTCCTTTTTTGGTTGCCACCACTTCTTAACTTGCTTTGACACGTATCTTCTATCTTTCAATAGTTCTGGCCAGCATTTCTTTCTAGAAGATTTGTGTCGAACACGATGTGCTCTTCCTTCAGGATTATCCTGCTCGTCTTAGCTGAATGGCTGATTATGTTCGTCCAGTTATGCTCATCGTTACTGATAATATTTTTTCAAATTTGACGCATTCCACGAGTAGGACAATGGGACTCCATTCAGGTCTTCCAAATCATACGCCCCATTTAACAAACGTTCTGTAACTCTGAATGGACCGTCCCATGCTCGGCCGAACACACCACCTGGTACCCCCATTGCTCTTCTTAAAACCAGCTCGCCCACGTTGAACCTGTGTGTTCGAACTTTGGAGTTGTAGAACTTTTCTGACTTCTTTTTGTACATGGCATTCTTGAAATCAACCTCCGTCCTTCTTTCTTCTAACAGGTCTGCATTCAGGGCGAGCGCCTGGTCATTGATGTGCTCTCCGAAAGTCATTGTTCGATGACTCGGAATCTTGATTTCTGCGGGTATAACAGCTTTCGCACCAAATGACAGGGCAAACGGGGTCTCCGCAGTTGATGTTCTGAAAGTTGTTCGATAGACCCATAATATTTCAGGCAACTCTTCTTGTTTCCTCCTCCTTGAATTATCAAGTCCGCCCTTGAGGGTATGCTTTGAAAATTTTATTAACGGCTTCAACTTGTCCGTTTGACCGATAATACGGAGTTGAGTAATGCTTTTTATGCCCCAATGTAGCACAATTCGGTTAAATTCACTTCCATCGAATCGCTTTGCTATTATCGACACTAATGACCGGGAAGCCCAAAATGACAAATGATATTCTTCCAAACAAAGTTCCACATTCTTTGTTCGGTGATTTTGACAATGGCTTCGGCTTCCGCCCATTTAGTATAGTAATCAACGACAACCACAACATATTTTACTCCCGACGTGCCAGTAGGAAATGGGCCGATCAAATCGATCCCCCATTTAGCAAATGGCCATGGGCTATAAACTGACACTAATTCTTCAGGTGGGCTATGAATAAGTGGAGCATGTACCTGGAACTTGTGGCACGTGCGAGCATACGCGAGTGAATCTTTTTTGAGAGTTGGCCAGTAATAACCTTGTCTGATTATTTTATGTGCGGGGCAGGCCCACTGTATGGTTTCCGGGATACCCATCATGGATTTGCTCGGGATTACCCGAATTCCCTCTTCAGGAGTAATACACTTCAATAGTGGAAGTGGGAAACTTCTTTTGTACAAATGCTCGTCTAAGATAGTATAACGAGCATATTGTAATCTGAGGCGAGTAGCTTGTGCCTTATTCTTAGGGAGAAATCCCTTTTGTAAGTAATTCAGGATTGGAGTCATCCATGTTTCGCATTATTATCACATAGGCGACCATAACTCGAACCGATGGCGAACAAGTTGTGAACACCACAATGTCCGTTGTGTTCGTCACTCCTTCCGTCTGTTGCTAGGCGTGCAAGGCATCGTGACAATTACCAATCGTGGTAATTATTCTATGAAAACTTGTTGACCGCCGAGCAACTCTTTTGCTAGTCTAAATATTGTTATCCATCTCATTGCCTCGGGCCTCATACTACTTTATTCTTGTTGGGAAATGAGTTGCCTGAGATCTATTCGGGGTGAATATTTAAATACAAATTTAATTCATTAATTATTACTAACATGAATTAATCTATATTAATTCAAATAATAATTGCAACAACATATCATGCATATAAAAACCCACGTAAAATCTACTATATTCGCGGAATCTAAAATTTCCACGTGAACGTATTCCTCTCGGGATGGCGTTGGCTTTGGTCGGACGGACTAACCAAAAGGACTTCCCAAGTATTCCTTAGCCCTTCGCTTTCGACAATCCGGTGGAAGGATACTTTCATGAACAATTAACAAAAGGAAAAAATAAACTTTGTTGCACCACTTGTGTGGATTTGCTAATATTTCGGACATGGAATTGTACTTGGGAATGAACTAATCATCCCTATTTATAGGAGGAGGTTGGTCGAAATTCTTATGAAAATCAATGTGGGAAAAGACTTTTCTTGGTCACCAAAAATCTTGAATATATTTTCCATATTCTTTTCCCGTATTAAAATATTCACAAAATCCACCTCACTCTATTATGGTGATTTTTGGAAAATTTAGTGTTACAAGAATCCAAGATTTGGATCTTCTTGAATTTATGAGATATTCTTGTATTTCCAAGAAATACATATCTTCCATAATATCTTTTCAAGAAAATCAAGAAAATCTTTCTTAACCCATATTTTCAAAATTAAGACTAGTGGTAATCTTGCTAAGACAAACCAATTTTAAATTTACACCTCAACCTTTCTTTTCGATGGTTGTCTATTTCATCTAGGGAAACAATGAAATGACGCATTTTTAGTTACAAGGGACGTTAATTTAATCTTCTGTGATCTCGTATCACTAAATTAATCATGCTAAATACGTATTTTAACGCTATCGTAATGCTTATGCAAGAAATATATATAACATTCAATCATATTTAAAGATTTTATGATAAACAATTTATTTCAAAGAATAAGTTCGAAATCTGCTTCATTATACAAAAGTAAAAAAGCATACTTTTCAGATAATCCCAACAATCTCCCACTTATACTCAAAGTCCGGGCGTATATACTACAACATGTTCGATAGTCCGTGACATCTAATGTCACCTACACTAACCTGGCTGTAATTTCTCCCACTTATAATCAAAGCAGATGTAAATTCTGCCTTGACACCCATTCCTTCCACATGTCCTCGAATGTCGTCAGGCGTACAGACTTTGCGAATAGATCCTCGCTTAGGTTGTCCTCGACGCCATTTTGCCACATCTATATCTCCTCTCTAACGATGACTCATATAAGACGGTATTTCAATCAACAAGTCGGTTGCTTTATGGGCCTTGGTTCCTTGAATTTGCAACCCGTCCCATTGTCACAATAAACAAAGAATTCTCATTGTAAATTCGAACCACATCTAAGTCCACAAGGAAGCGTTTTGACCCAAACCGCTTTTTTCACCGCCTCGCCAATAGCTAAGACATTCGCTCATGGTAGAATGGACGATTTCGCTGACGCTTCCATGTCACCAGCCCCATGCAAAAACAACACACGGGAGGAGGTAGATTTTCCGAGTCTATGTCCCATTGAAATCCGAGTCCGCAGAATCGGATGGGACTGGACTTTCTCCCATAAAACCAACATTCTATCCCGAGTTCTTTTCGATACTCTATATAATGTTTTTAACTCCACCATTCAAATGCTCTTTCCCGGTTACTTTTGATATCTTACACCATGCCTACTTTCACAGTGAATGCCATGCTTTTCGAATCTTGCATCAACAGTTCATAAGGACGGATCTCAAGGACGCACCGCTTTACACGTCGACACACACATCTCAAACCCATTTGAGCCATTTCATACCCATCCTTCTTCAGTATAACCTTCGTCACTACCTTGTTGCCTCAACCTTCCGGTTCTGCCTCTATATACCACTACAGCCATCCGCGATCCTATCTCGGGAGCTACCTGTGATGTCCACGGCCCACCTGCCTGCCCGGCATCCCAGGATTCCCATGCTGCTGCTTGTCATCCCTCCCACTCACTTTACTGACACTTCCTTGTTCCAGGCTGACACTCTCACGCAGCCCATGTTGAAACCAAGTCTCAATGTCAGCCGTTTCACTCCTGAGAACCGCACTGAAATCATCAAATGTTGACTAACATCATAAACCTCCTTCTAGCGAGCTGACATTGACCAGGAACTCTAATTTCGAAATGGTTTGCTCTTCTAAGCTCATCTAAGGTAACTTCACTTCCGGTTTTCATCCATATACTTTCTTTCTAAAACGCAGCCATGCTTATGACCACCTTTTTGATCTTTCAGACCATAGAACATACACCTTTATGTTCCCCTGGGAAGTCCTATAAATAAAATTTTAATTCTCGATCGAGGATCCAATTTATCGGCCTTCCTTGTCCAAATATTAGCAGGCTTCCGACACCCCCAAATTCCCCCGCAGCCTCTACGCCAGGTTTACGTCACTTCCACAATTCTTTCGGGAGTTTTGGAAACCGATTTGTACCAAGTTCGTAATGTAAGCCGTTTCCAAGGCATGACCCTGTAACGACTTGGGAAGATCCGCATAACCTATATCATTGATCTAACCATTTCCAAAAGAGTTTTGTTTTTCGCCCGCGAACCCCGCTTTGGTTTTGAGGGTTCCGTGCGTGTTCTCGGATAATAACTTTCATCGATAAGTAGTCAAAAAACTCATCATTGAGGTATTCGCCCACGATCGAGATTTGATATTGCTTTTTCCATATGATTCTCTCTCGCTTGAGCCTTAAATTTTTGAATTTCAAAGGTCTCGTAGATTTATGCTTTCCATGGTAAAATATGTGATCACTCATCACAAATGACTTTTTGACGGTAAATACTCATAACCTCCTCGCGACATCGACCACATACATCTGTGTGAATTGACACTTCTTTTGGCCCTATTCCCTTGGCCCCATCACAATATATTAGTTCCAAACATGAGATAGTTCAACCGCCCAAAATGAACCGTTCCTCACCAACTCGATCCTTCGAACATGCCCAATCTTATAGATGCCAAAAGAAGTGTCCCTTAACCATTTTCTCGAAATGGTTGATGTGTTATGATGCACGCCGTCAGGATGTTTTTAAACGCTCCACGATAAATTTTATCTTTGTCGTAAAACTTTTATTAAAAGAACTTTCCATAATTTCCGCAAGTTTAGAAACTAAATCAAATTCTTTCTAAAACTGAACGGTTTCAAATCAAAACTCGCCTTTCAAAAGACAAAGACTTCTCCCATCGTCAAGCCATTGTGAAGATCGCCTTGGATGAGGATCTCATCATTTAGTCGTTTTAGTCCTTTTGAACTTCCCAAACATGATCAAGTGATCTCAGATTCACCACATTAGTTACGATTCAATAACAAAGGAGCGAGGATTACCTTTCTTTCTTTCCTTTTTGACGGAATACATCAAACGCCCTTTCTCCCCGCAATTGAAACATATTTTTTGGTTCAGTAGATACCAGAGATCATATTTTGGTTCTCCAAACATTTTCCTTTTCTCTTCTTGGAGACTTTTCCACTCTAGATAAGGCTCACCAACGCTTCGCCTTTCTTTCCCAAATGCTTTCCACTTTCTCCGCTTCTTGAAGATTATCCATGGTAAACATGTGATCACTCATCACAAAAACCACAAAGAAAATTCATCGAAGCTACTTGGCCAAAAGTACAAATTAATGGTTTCACAACATTGCTTCGAGATAAGTTGAAAATGGTTTTTAAGAACACGCCTTTTAACCATTTTTCAAATCCACGCCGTTGTTTTTAAAAATCATTGCCTCAATCACACTTAGATGACGTCTATTATCCGCTCGGCCACTGCCCAGTAATTTAGAAGTTTCTGGGACACCGCATGGGTCAGTGTCTGCCAAATGCTTCTAGTATCGATTGGTCGGCAATTTCCCAGCGACGCTGGCAGTCTGCCCCTAAAGAAGATCCGCCCCGTCTGGCCGGGTTCGAGCACGTGACTGGCCGGTAGGGTCTTCATATAAGGCTAAGCTTAGCTCGCGCTTCTAAGCGGTTGGTCAGCGTCAAGTTTCGATTTTGTCTTTATTCAAGCCATAATTTATTTAAAAATAACAACCTAGATCCAAACCATCCACTTGCTTGGTCATGATGGCTTGGTCCAAATCACAAATCCTTTTCCACAAAATCTCTGCACTCAGACTTTTATATAGATATTCATCGACATTCTTCAGATAAATCTTTAAGAATCACACGTGACCAATAATATTGCCCAAGATAAAAGTATTAAAATCTCTCGATTCGCCACCATGATCTTGTAGGTCCTATTCAAATAAGATCACCATGCACTAAAGTAATCTCTGGTCAAGACAAACCAATCTGAGCCTTTACACTCAACCTTTCGCCGATGGTTGTTCATTTCATCTAGGTCGTGAATGGGCGTATTTTAGTTACATGGGACCTGTTAATTTAATCTTCCGTGATCCGCATCACTAAATTAACTATAGTGTAACACGTATGAATTATTGAACAGTTATGCAGTAAATATATATAACATTCAATCATATTTAAAGCATCAGTGATAAACAATTTATTTCAGTAAATAAGTCTGAATAGTCTTCTTCGATTATACAAAGTAAAAAGCATACTTTTCAGTATAATCCCAACAGTTACTTGATAAACGATTATCTGAGAATCGCTGTAAATCATCAGCCTCTGAATTCCCATTGTCATAGCCATCTGTAGTCCAGCGATCAAAGCTTCGTACTCGGCTTCATTATTTGTAGCTGGGAAATCAAAACGGATGGTTGTTGTGAATGTTTGTCTAGTTGGGCTGACGAGAACTACGCCTGCTCCGACTCTTGTCAAGTTGTCCTAATTCCACCGCCCACTTGAGTAATCTGCCCGCAGTGTCTGGTCGGTGGAGGACTTGTCGCAATGGGAATGTGGTCAGTACCTCGACTGAGTGATCAAAAAAGTATGGTCGTAATTTTCGAACACTCATCACGAGAGCATATGTAAGTTTTTCCAGTGGAGGGTACCGGAGCTCGGCTTCTTTGAGCACTTGGCTTACATAGTAAACGGGCAAGCGTGTCGTCCCTTCTGCTCGTACGAGCACAGTGCTAATTGCATGTTCGGATGCAGCAAGATACAAATATAGTTGTTCGAATGCATTTTGGCAATGCTCGGTCCACTGGAATTTCCCTTTCTTTAATGTATCAAAGAAAGGTTTTCATTTGTCCCCAGTTCGTGATATAAACCGGCTTACGGAAGCTAAACGTCCGGTTAACTTTTGGACCTCTTTTACACTCCTGGGGGCCTGCATGTCAAGCATGGCTTGAATCTTTGATGGGTTCGCTTCAATCCCCCGTTGACTGTGTTGGGATTATACTGAAAAATATGCTTTTTACTTTGTATAATCGAAACTGAATTTTCAGACTTATTTACTGAAATAAATTGTTTATCACTGATGCTTTAAATATGATTGAATGTTATATATATTTATTGCATAATTGTTCAATAATTAAATGCGTTTACAATCAGAAGTTAATTTAGTGATACCCATCACGTAAGATTAAATTAATCCCCTTTGTAACTAAAAAGTACGCCATTCACGACCTAGATGGAAATGAACAACCATCGCGAAAGGTTAAGGTGTAAGGCTCGGATTGGTTTGTCTTGACCAAGAGATTACACTAGTGCATGACCGATCTTGTTGAATAGGACCTCTGAGGAGGATAAATTCTTGAGAATCAACAAGGAAGAATTAGACCTCGGTGTTCGTTGTTTCTTAACCTTCGTCCCCTTAAATAGGATCACGTGGGATTGGTAACTATTGCTTTGACTTATCATGGGTAGCGAATCGAGAGATTCAATACTTTTTATCTTGGGCAATATTATTGGTCACATGTGATTGCTAAGATTTAATACGAAGAATCGTGTCAAGCACGCTTTTGCTTGATTTGCCCCCTCGAGGTTCATAAGTTTTATCATACCAAATCTTGCAAGTGGAATTAGTTTCCTGTATGGATAATAATGTTGAACCGTTCTCCCGACCAGGACAAAAGATATTAATTAACGGAAATCTATTTCAAAGGGCTTGAATTAATTGATGGGCTAGATAATCTTAAACACGAAATAATGACCGGGAGCCATATTGACTGTAATATGGGTTAAGCTGGATAGTGCAATATTAATTATGTAGTGGGATTAATTAATATTTATGGGCTTGAATTATATTGTGGCTCAATATTAGATATTCAAGATCCATTAGAATGTCCAATCTTAATTCTCCTAAAGGCCCCCTGAGTAGCCCAACAAATAGTCCAATAACTGAAAAGGTGATTAAAATAAAATAAATATTGTTGCTTAATTTTCCAAGTATTATTTTTGAAATATATAGATATGTTGGGAGAAAGATTTTCTTTGAATTTTGTTATGGAATGAAGATATGTATTCTTGGAATACAAGATTATCTCATTAAATTCAAGAAATCTCCCACTAGCTTATTTATATAGTAAATTTCGAAATTTTGAAAATAGAAGGGCAAGAAAGATTTTCTTGATTTTCTTGAAAAGATATTATGGAAGATATGTATTTCTTGAAATACAAGAATATCTCATAAATTCAAGAAGATCCAAATCTTGAAATCTTGCACTCCAAATTTTTGAAAATTCCATATATTGAGGAGGTGGGATTTTTGTGGAATATTTTAATTATGGGAAAAAGAATATAAGGGATATATTCAAGATTTCTTGGTGACCAAGAAAAGTCTTTTCCCACATTGAAATATCACTAAAATTTCGACCACTCCCTCTCCTATAAATAGGGGATGATTAGTTCATTCCCAAGTACAATTCCATGTCTTTGGAAATATTAGCAAATCCACATGTTGGTGCAACAAAGTTTATTTTTTTTTTTTTGTTAATTGTTCATGAGTATCCTTCCACCGGATTGTCGAGCAAGGGCTAAGGAATACTTGGGAAGTCCTTTTGGTTAGTCCGTCCGATCAAGTCAACGCCATCCCGAGAGGTACGCTCACGTAAACCCGTAGATTCCGCGACGCCGTAGGTTTTATGTGGCTTTTTATATGCATGATATGTTGTTGCAATTATTATTTGAATTAATATAGGATTAATTCATGCTAGTAATAATTAATGAATTAAATTTGTATTTAAATATTCACCCGAATAGATCTCGCAAGTAACTCATTCCCCAACAAATCGGTATCGAGAGCCAACTTTTGAGCCTCAATTTTTAAATTGTAATTTAATTCGTGGACATTAATTTTGAAATTGGATAGTAGAACCGTTGGATCTGCTTTTTGCGTATCCAATTGTCATGGATTTTAATGTTTTATTTTGCATGCATATAAATTATGGTTTTTAATTCGATTCGTTTCGGATTTGTTTTGCGAGAAAATCCACGCAGTAGACTAGATTTGTTTGATTTGATCAATGTAATAGACTAGTCTAGATCTAGGTTTATTTATTTTTGGTAAATAAATTGTAACCGGATCGGAACGAAAAGACGAAGAATTAAAGGACGAAATCCGAACCAGCATAGGCGGGCGCGGCGAAATACCACACGACGGGCGGCGCAGGGCGGCCGAATGGCCGAAGACAAGACGATGATTGGTAGTCACGCGCGGGCGCGCGGCCTGCGTGCCGAAGCCCAGACGAGTAAGCGATTTATATGGAAAGGGCGCTACATGGATACGCTGGCATCGCTGAGGACGCGGGTAAGCAGGGAGGGGGCGAAGACGCCATGGATCGCGCGAAGCCGCTCGCCGAAATCGCCGACTCCGGCGAGAGTGCTTAGGCAATCATGGGCGATCCTGCCGGGCGGGCGAAGTGCCGAGGTCGTCCCAAGTTAGTGGTCGGGGGATCGGGCGTATCTTACTGGGAGTCGCTTAACGAAGGCGTTTCGAGATTTAAGTTTTTTTCGAGACGAACGAGTGGGAGAATTTCGAGACGTGTTTCTTCAAGATCAAGCCATGAAAAATCAAACCATGACAATTGGATAATTTGTGCCCAATATGTTTATTTTTTCGCTTTTGCTTGATTTATTTGTGCTATCTTATGCTTTTATTTAATTTGTTTAAATGTGTTTGCATGAGGGTTGCCAAATGGAAAAATCTCAACTTCAAAATTACTAAGTATGTTTAAATAATTAATTGACAATTTTATTCCGGATAATAAAATTGAATTAATTTTGACCTCCATGATTTATTTATTTGTGAATTCTTTTGGAGAAATTCCCCCAACGGGACGGACAAAAGATAGGTTTCACATGAATGAATTCCAAACGGATGATTGTGGGTTATTACTAGTGGCGACGATGACCCTCCCAACGAGGCTCGATCAAAGCGAAATAGTAATCCTGTATTTAATCATGGTTATTACTTAGGTATAAAATTGATATGCATATATTTCTCCAGTCCCCGCCAATTTTATATTGGTCAAGTGGGAGCCAACTATTAATCTAGATATTAAAGGTTTGTAACTGTTCTTGTTTGTAACCTGCTTGAATGTGTTTAAATAATGACCCACCCAACGTGGCTTATTTAAACTGTTTTGAGATGTTGGCTGATGCATGTTCATATTTTTTTTGAGATTTTAAATATGATGCATGTGATCAAACCTTGTGATATATTTGTGCTTATGCATATTGTTGTTTATTTCAGTTCATCATGTCGCAACCTTCTAATCCACTATCGAATATACCTAAAGACCTTTTGCTTTTTGGTGAAAACTATTTTGGTTGGAAACACAAAATAAAATCTGTCCTAACCGCATCATCTTCCGAATGGGTACTTGATTCACCAAAACCTAAAAAACCAACTAAGGATGCCGGAATATGAGATGAGATGATTTATGGTGAATGGAAGCTGGCAAACGGTTTGATGAAGGAAACAATTTTGGCACATATGTCAGATGCGTTGAGGCGCCTTCATCAAGAATATGAGTCAGCTGTAGACATCTTAAAGAATCTCGAAGCGATGTTCGGACATCAGACCCATATGGCAGTCCAAAGTGTGAAGCAAGAAATTGCTCAGTTAAAATTGGAAAAAGGGACGACCGCAGCACAGCACGTCTTTAGGGTTATGGTGCTATTTGAGGAACTTGAGATCCTCGGCGAAAAATATGACTTCAATGCTAAGGTTGATTTCATTCTCCAATCCTTACCAAAGAGCTATAATCACCGCTATCTTGAGTATCTAATGGAAGATCAAGATTTTACAGTGGAGGATCTTATAAATGCTTTGACTTTGGTTGAAAAGGAAGTGGAGCGCGAGGAAAAGAACTTGAGGAAAACGAAAATCTTCTCTTCATCCTAGATCAAGTGGTGATAAGGATGATGAAAAGAGAAGAAGGTTAAACCAAGAAGACTCAACATCAAATAGAAGCATGGGATCAAGTATGAGGAAAACTTTGGAAAGCGGGAGAGTAGGACAATCGAGGTCAGCCTGTTCCGATCCCAAAAGGGATGGAAAGAAAGGTAATTCTCACGCACTAGTTGTTGAAACTTGTTTAGCGGCGTATGCCTCCCATTTTTTGGGTGGTGGATACGGGATCCACTAATCATGTTTGTTTCACATTACAGGGGTTCAAGCGGACCCGTCAACTTAGTGGGAGTGAGGTCCTCATCACACTGGACGATGCTACGAGAGTGGCAGCTGAAGCAGTGGGAGAAGTGCACCTGTCTTTTGAAGACAGTGTTTTAATTTATGAGATATTCTTTACGTTCCGGATTTTAGAAAGAATTCGTTTTCAGTTTCTAAACTTTTATGATGGATATTTGGTTACTTTTTAATAAAGTTGTTACCATTTTTTTTCTTTTGATAAATTTATTTGTCATGGAACGTTGTTGAATGATCTCTATACAATTAACTGTGCGCACCACTCACGAAATATATCCTATAACACATCAACTGTTTCCGAGAAAAGAAAAACGTTCATCAGACGTGAACGAGACACTTCTTTGGCATCTAAGATTGGGTCATATAAATCCAAAGAGGATCCAAAGGTTGGTGAGAGACGGTTCACTGGGGCTTCTCCAAGTTGAACCGATTCCAACCTGCGAATCATGTTTGGAGAGTAATATGACCGAGAGGGCATTTGGAGCCAAGGGGAATAGGGCTAAAGAAGTGTTAGAGATCGTTCACATAGATGTATGTAGTCCAATGTCAACTAAAGCAAGAGGAGGTTATGAGTAATTTTATTGATGATTACTCAAGGTACGGTTACATTTCCCTTATGAAGCATGAATCTGAGACCTTTGAGAAATTCTAAGAATTTAAGGCTCAAACAGAGAATCATAGGGAAAAACGTATCAAGTCTCTACGATCTGATCGTGGAGGCGAATACCTCAGTGATGAGTTTTTGAACTACTTATCTAAAGAAGGGATTGTATCCCAGCTCACTGCACCCGGAACCCCTCAACAAAACGGGGTTGCAGAGCGAAGCAACAGAATTCTTTTGGAAATGGTTAGATCAATGATGAGTTATGCGGATCTTCCCGAGTCGTTCTGGGATCATACCTTGGAAATAACGACTTACATTCTGAACTTGGTGCTATCCAAATCGGTTCCCAAAACTCCCAAAGAATTGTGGACCGGCGCAAGCCTAGTATGAGACACATGAGAATTTGGGGGTGTCCGGCCTACGTGTTGGACAAGGAAGCCGGTAAATTGGATCCTCGATCAGAATTAAGACTGTTTATAGGATACCCCGAGGGAACAAAAGGGTGTATGTTCTATGGTCCTGAAGATCAAAAGGTGGTCATAAGCACCCACTTTAGATTTTTAGAAGAAGACTATATGAATCAAAGAAAACCCAGAAGTGAGATTACCTTAAATGAGCTTAGAGGGCAAACCTCAATGCCAACTGTACTAGATGATATACCAAACGATACGTTTTCACAATCGGAGCCTCGTCATAGTGGGAGGGTTGTTAGACAGCCCGAGAGATTCATGGGAATAGGAGAGTCCTTGGACTTGATTCCCGGAATCAGACCCATGGACATATGACGAGGCAGTCCAAGATAAGGATGCAGATTCTTGGCAAACAGCAATGAAAGCCGAAATGGGTTCTATGTTTCATAATAGAGTGTGGGAGCTAGTCGAACCACTTAATGGGGTCAAACCCATTAGATACAAGTGGGCATATAAGAGGAAAAGAGGACTGGACGTGAAGGTTGAAACTTTTAAAGCAAGATTAATGGCGAAAGGTTATACTCAGAAAGAAAGGGATCGATTATGAGGAAAAAAAATTCACCCGTAGCCATGCTTAAGTTCATCCGTATTCTCTTATCGATTGCTGCGCATTTTCAACTTTGAAATCTGACAAATGGATGTCAAGACAGCTTTCCTTAACGGAAGTCTTGATAAAGAGATCCATATGCAACAACCCCAAGGCTTCATTGAAACAGGCCAAGAACACCAAGTTTGTAAGCTCAAGAGGTCCATTTACGGACTCAAACAGGCATCCAGAGCTTGGAACCAAAGTTTTGATCTTGTAATAGAGTCTTATGGGTTTGATCAAAACGAGTTTTAAAGTTGTGTGTATAAGAAGCGTATCGGAACTGCATTGGTATTCTTAGTACTATACGTAGATAACATTGTGATCATCGGGAACGATGTGAAGGTGTTATCAGACGTAAGGGCATGCCTTTCAAAACAGTTTGATATGAAAGACTTAGGGAAAACCGGACACATCCTTGGGATCAAGATCACTCGAGATCGCAAGAAAAGGATGATCGGGTTATCGCAAGTTTCATACATAGACACTGGTTTTTGAAACAATTCAGCATGCAAGATTCCAAGAAAGGATTCGTACCTTTCAGACTTGGAATCCATCTATCCAAGAAAATGTTCCCTAAGACGAAAAGGATATAGATGACATGAAAGGCATTCCTTGTGCTTCGGCTGTCGGAAGCCTTATGTATGCAATGCTGTGTACGAGACCGGATATCTGAAAAGTATGCTTTTTACTTTGTATAATCGAAACTGAATTTTCAGACTTATTTACTGAAATAAATTGTTTATCACTGATGCTTTAAATATAATTGAATATTATATATATTTACTGCATAACTGTTCAATAATTCATACGTGTTACACTGTAGTTAATTTAGTGATACCCGATCACAGAAGATTAAATTAATGATCTCTTTAACTAAAAAAAAGTACGCCATTCACATTACCTAGATGGAAATGAACAACCATCGCGAAAGGTTGAGGTGTAAGGCTCGATTGGTTTGTCTTGACCAAGAGATTACACTAGTCATGACCGATCAATGTTGAATAGGACCTACAGGAGGATAAATTCTTCAAAACTGAACAAGGAAGAATTAGACCTCAGTGGTTCGTTGTTTCTTAACCTTCGTCCCTTAAATAGGATCACGTGGGATTGGTAACTATTGCTTTGACTTATCATGGGTAGCGAATCAGAGAGATTCAAAACTTTTTATCTTGGGCAATATTATTGGTCACATGTGATTGCTAAGATTTAATACTTAAGAATCGTGTGCAAATACGCTTGCTTGATTTGCCCCCTTGGGAGGTTCATAAGTTTTATCATACCAAATCTTGCAAGTGGAATTAGTTTTCGGTATGGATAATAATGTTGAACCGTTCCTCGACCAAGGACAAAAGATATTAATTAACGGAAAACTATTTCAGTGGCTTGAATTAATTGATGGGCTAGATAATCTTAAACACGGGAAATAATGACCGGGAGCAATATTGACTGTAATATGGGTTAAGATGGATAGTGCAATATTAATTATGTAGTGGGATTAATTAATATTTATGGGCTTGAATTATATTGTGGCTCAATATTAGATATTCAAGATCCATTAGAAGGTCCAATCTTAATTCTCCTAAAGACCCCCTGAGTAGCCCAACAAATAGTCCAATAACTGAAAAGGTGATTAAAATAAAATAAATATTGTTGCTTAATTTTCCAAGTATTATTTTCGAAATATATAGATATGTTGGGAGAAAGATTTTCTTTGAATTTTGTTATGGAATGAAGATATGTATTCTTGGAATACAAGATTATCTCATTAAATTCAAGAAATCTCCCACTAGCTTATTTATATAGTAAATTTTGAAATTTTGAAAATAGAAGGGCAAGAAAGGTTTTCTTGATTTTCTTGAAAAGATATTATGGAAGATATGTATTTCTTGAAATACAAGAATATCTCATAAATTCAAGAAGATCCAAATCTTGAAATCTTGCACTCCAAATTTTCGAAAATTCCATATATTGAGGAGGTGGGATTTTTGTGGAATATTTTAATTATGGGAAAAAGAATATAAGGGATATATTCAAGATTTCTTGGTGACCAAGAAAAGTCTTTTCCCACATTGAAATATCACTAAAATTTCGACCACTCCCTCTCCTATAAATAGGGAATGATTAGTTCATTCCCAAGTACAATTCCATGTGCTGGAAATATTAGCAAATCCACATAAGTGGTGCAACAAAGTTTATTTTTTTCCTTTTGTTAATTGTTCGCGAGTATCCTTCCACCGGATTGTCGAGCAAGGGCTAAGGGAATACTTGGGAAGTCCTTTTGGTTAGTCCGTCCGACCGAAGTCACTGCCATCCCGAGAAGTACGTTCACGTAAACCCGTAGATTCCGCATGCGTAGGTTTTACGTGGCTTTTTATATGCATGATATGTTGTTGCAATTATTATTTGAATTAATATAGGATTAATTCATGCTAGTAATAATTAATGAATTAAATTTGTATTTAAATATTCACCCCGAATAGATCTGTGCAACTCATTCCCCAACAGACTGACCATATGTCCGAGGAATTTTCCTGAGTGAACCCCAAAGTTGCATTTCTTCGGATTTAGCTTCATGTTGTACTCCCTGAGTATATCAAATGTTTGTGCGAGGTGGGTGATGTGGTCTTCCTTGTGTTCGCTCTTTACCACAATATCATCAATATATACCTCAATTGTTCGGCCGATGTGCTCGTCGAATATTTTGTTCACCAAACGTTGATATGTTGCTCCGGCATTCTTTAATCCGAATGGCATGCGTTGCCAACAGTACATATTCTTTTCACTGCAGAATGCCGTATTCTTTTGATCGTCCGGATGCATGGGTATTTGGTGATAACCAGCAAATGCATCCATGAAAGTCATGAGCTCATGACCTGCTGTATTATCGACCAAATAATCAATATGCTGCATCGGGAAGTTATCTTTCGGGCATGCCTTGTTTAAATCAGTGAAATCAATACATAGTCTCCAAGATCCATTAAACTTGCGGACGAGCACAGGATTCGCAAGCCATCTTGGGCACTTCACTTCTCGAATCAGTTTATTGTCGAGCAACTTTTTGATTTCACTATTCATGGTCGCATATTTCTCCGGACTGAACTTTCTGCGCTTCTGGATTACTGGAGTTTGTATTAGATTAAGGTTGAGGGAGTGGCATGCATGTTTTGGATCAATGCCAACCATGTCCTTGTGCGACCAAGCGAACACATCCAAGTTTGCTTGAAGATAAGCAATCATTTCTGTTCGAATTGGTTCAGGTAATTCTGAACCAATGAACACTTCTAACTCAGGTCTGTTCGGGTCGATATTGATAGACTCCAGTTGTTCGACAGGTGTTGCTCGCTTTCTTTTTTGTTTCCACCGAGGATCCTGGATCGACCCCCGGTGTTCGTCATCAACCTCCATAGGTTCGAAACCTATGCGAGGTTCTAGGTCCGGTTGCTCGTTTGGCGGATCAATACTCATTAGATCTGGGAGATCTGGGACATGAGTTGCCATTCCGAATTCTGTGTTCGCGCATTCTATGTTCGCGCGGGGAGTTGTGCTCGTCAAATTTGTGCTCGTCAAAGGATATTTTGGCAGCGTATTTGCCTGTTGTCTTAACTCTCCGATCTCCCATGTTTGCTCCATCATGTTGACGATATTTTTCTTTTTTGGTGCACATGATAGCAAACAATCTCGAGCTTTTTTCTGATCTCCTTTTATGCTACCTGTTCCATCTTGTGTTGGAAATTTGACACAGTAATAATACGTAGAACATGCCGCTTTAAATTCCTGAATAAACAGGCTACCTAGGAACCCGTTATAAGTAGACGGAGCATCAACGATTACAAAATCTAGCATTCTAGTTCGTCGGATCTCCGGATTTAGAGTTGATTCTAACTCGACTCCTAACCTAATCATACCATAGGGTCGGGTTACAAATTCCCCAAAACCCATAATGGTATGATCACATGGTTCAATATAACTGCTCAAGTCCCCAACTTGCTTTTCCATTTGGTGCAGAGTGTTGACGAACAAAATGTTCGCATATGCTCCGGTATCGACCAGGAGACGGTGCACCTTCAACCCGAGAAGACGAGCACTGATGGTTAAGGAGTCATTGTGGGGGGTGATTATACCGTCGAGATTGTCTTCTGAAAACATGATTTGGTGAGAGGGTAGCGTGCTAGCTGATGTGCTCGCCACCTTCACCTGATGGATGCTTTGCATGGCACGCATCTCCATCTTCTTACGCCTGTTCGATAATGTTGGTGCTGGTAACATCCACCCATTGACCATATTCGGGGCGTATCATGTGGATCTCTTGGCTTTCTCGACCTCTACCCACAGTAGGAGGCCCTCTTTTGGGTAATTCAGACCTCTTACGTGATTCTTCGGGATCACTGTCAGATGTTTGTTCGGCTTTACACTTACCCCTTCGATCTTCTATTTTTTCTGTTCGGGAGTCTCTGCTCGCCGGCTTTTTTAGGAACTGGGTAAGACGATTATCTTCGTATAGCTTCCAAAGTTGTCGAAGTAAATCGCGACAATCCTCTGTATTGTGCCCGATGTACTCGTGATAATTACAATATTTGGAAGCATTAAGCCGATGCTTGTCCATTATGATTCTTCGAGGCCTATCTAACATGTCCCGATCTTTGATTTGGTTAAAAATAGTTTCCGCTGAAATGCCCAGAAGACTTCGTAGGGCATTTGCTTCTGCTCTTTCTTCGAATGGTTTAAAAGAGCCTGGGGGTTTGTACCCCCTTCATTCATCACTTTCTTCCCAAAAACTTTCTTAGTTGTAGGTTCCTGACCCAATCGTGATTGGGCGAGCAAATCCTGCATGGCTATGATTTTGGTCGCCGCTTCCTAATTCTCAATATGTGTTCGCCCGGTCTTGATGCATGGCTTTCCACATGTCAAGATTCGTGGTCGAACCTCCACCACCGCGAGGATCTTGGCATCCTCTTCAACTGGGGCCCCATCATACAAACATTTATCAAATCTTTCGATGTATGCTCGATCTGACTCACCTCTTAGTTGGAAAAAATGCGCTAACCTTTGTTTCGGCGCTGGGCGAGCACACATGGATGAGAAATGGGACAGGAATTGTTGCCCCAACTGAGCAAAAGATGTGATTGACGCGGCGGGCAAAGTAGAGAACCATCTATGTGCCCGATCACCCAAAGTCATGGGGAATGAACGGCATTGCGTCGCGTCTGTGGCTCCCATGGCGATCATAAAGTCTGAATATTTGTTGAGATGGACATGTGGGTCTGACTCAGCATCGAACATGGGGATTGGTGGTCGGATCTTCGCCACTTTCTCTTGTATTTCGACCACCATGATCGCCGGTGATAGTGGCGAGCAAGGTATTGTGCTCGCCCGAGGGTGTCCTTTGGTCGCGGCCAGGTCAGCCTGTAAGCCCTCGATGGCTTTCTGCATTTCCGCAAATTTTGTGGAACTGACAGACTTGGATCGGGGCTGTATCCCATCATGAGGACCCAGTGGATCATGCTCGTGATGAGGCAGTCCCCATTTCCAAGTTCATGCTTGACTACCCAATCGATGATGGATAGACAATTTTGTTCCAGCCGATTTTTGTTCGGATGATCATGAGGATCTGAATGTGCGGGCAAGTTTATTGGTTGTTCCTTCCCTAGATCCTGTCGCCTATTATTGCCGATTCGGTCTTTGGCAGAGAGCCTCAAACGTCCAAACGCTGATGGTCTGGACCCTTGAGGCTGTTCGTCATCAGACGTATCATCAACTTTTTTATTAGCCCGCTTCGCAGCTTTCTTTTTAACTTGCTCGCTATCAGGTGTATGCGAGCGTCGATCTTCATCATCTTGATTTTTTAACTTGGCCAACTCTTTTTCAGCCCTCTCTTTCTGTGCTCGTAGCAAGAAAGCGATGGCCTTTGTTGTGGCCGCCGGATCATTGGCAATATCCTCAAGATTGATGGTCTCCACTGTCTGATCTTTGTGAGGCTGGCGTTGAGCCTCTTTCTAGTCGTGAGGTCGATTTTGTCCTGACCTTTCTGTTTGTGTATTTCTAGATTGAGGCATTATATTTCTTTTTTCTGCCTCAGCTAACTACGGGTTTGTGTATGGGTTGGTTTTCTGGTACCCTCCTTCTAGCGCCAATTTGTTCGCGAGTCGTTTTATACGGAGAATATTATGTGGCTAATTCGGTGACAACTCACAAACAAAATATGCACGTGTAAAATAAACTGTAAATAAGAGGAATTTGTTGACCTAGTTCGTCAAGAAATGACTACTCTGGGGGCATACCAAGCCAGGGATGTAGTATTGCGAGTTTTATACGTACAATATATGACACATCTCATGAAGATGTATCGTTATGGATGAAGATGATTTGGAGAGTTGGTATATGAGTGCTAGGGTTTTTGTGTGCATGGATGATCTCTCGAATTTTTCTATATCTCACCTCTCTGGGAATTTTTTGTAACCCTTATCTTGTTGTTTTTTCTTCTATTTATAGTACTTCGACAAGCATGAGCTGGTTTGGCAAGCATGAGCTGGAAACTTCGGGCCATGCAAGAATTCATGTAATGTTGCCACGTTTCCAACTTCGTCTTCCTGGTTGATCTTTGCACTTGCTTGTCTATAAGGCACTCTTTTGGTAGTCCAAATCAATCTTTTGCTCGGCTGACCGCTTTGTTCGCCCCATAAATCCATATCAATTTTATATCGGAATATTGTCCTTGTCGAGCATGTCTGAGTTCTTCAGGCTATCTAAGCTCTCCGGATGTACGTGCCCCGAATATCGATCATCGAGCATATCTTGACCCTCCGGTCGTCCCCGAGCCTTCAGATGTCCGAGCTCTCGGGATATCGAGCACCGAGCATCTTGACCCTCGGGATGTCTGAAGTCTTCGGATAACCGAGTATCAAGCATACCGACCTTCAGATGTCTCGAGTCTTCGTGATATCCGAAAGTGTCGAACATATCTTGACCCTCGGGATATCGAGCATTCGGGTTATCCGAGTCATCGACTTGACTCAAATTTTTTTGATTCTTTCTTTCCTGATCTGAGTGGCGATCATGCCTATTTGCTCGGTCAGTCTGTTTGAAAAACCTTAGTTGGTAAATGGTAGGCTGGCGAACAAATCTTACTTCATTGGCGAGTATGCTCGCTTGGTTGACAAGTGGCGAGCTGGTCGAACAAACTTGTTTGGTCGGCGAACGGCGAGCACACTTGTCCATCGGACATGATTATTTTAATAAATATTACACGTGTCTCTCTTACGTGTTCGATTAATGCTGAATAATTATATCGAATACAACAGATATTATACCCATAAAATTGTAAATATGCATGTCAAATATCTAATAGTGAAATACGAAAATAATACAACAAGTTTTTTAAGAGATGTTTTAGAGTAAATATTTTTCTTATAAAAAAAAATAGTAATATATTTTGGCATTGTGCCAGTTATCAATTTTGACTAAATCTTTTAACCAAATTATTTTTATTTTGCTTTTTTATTTTTTACTTATTGTAGAAAAATGTTAGTTCAATGGGATGAAAAGTATCAACTATGTAACAATCATAATAAATATAAGAATTCGACTGCAAAGATAATTTTTTGAATTAAAATGTGAATTTCGAGTATAATCTCTAGAACTCCTCTGATTCTCTTTTTTCTTGTTAACACAATTTGATTGTCATGATTGATAAATCAATCTAATTTGATTTTCTTTATTCTCTTTCATTTTTTCGGGATATGAATACCAGGGATATGAATACCAGTTCGATTTGATCGATTATCTTACGTCTTGGTGAGCTATCAATGTGATTTGATTTTACACCATTTTAACATGTTCAAGTACGAGATCCATACCCTGGGAATTGAATCCGATTGTTACTTTTTTCTACGAGTGTCCGCTATTCAGTTATATCCCTCAGTTTACATCTCACCCGATTGATGGGCCAATGGTACAGGGTGATGAGTGAGTTTTTCTCTCCCTTACCAAAGTTTTTTTACAATTTCAATATCAAAACATTTCTTTTCAATCCGTGCCAAAAATCTACTCCTTCCGTCCATCGAAACTGTGCTCATTTTGTTTTGACATGTTATACGGAAAGATAAATTTAGTCAATTTATGAATAACATAATTGATTGTGAGTAAAGAATAATGATAACTTGAGTAATTAAGTGATTATTGGATGATGAAAATAAAAAAAATTGTATCACTATTATTCTATTTATAAATTGTGGAGGGAGTATTTTTTTTCTATACTAAATTACTGACAGTGTTTTAACATATTTCATTACATGCATAACATATTGTACAATACAAATACATGAATGACCCTAATAGACAGTGCTAAGTACAACATGAAAAAAAAAACCCAAAAATGCATCTAATTTTTTTTAATGGTACGGAAAAAGTATATATTTTTACCTGATAAGATCTACTAATCCGATTAGACTGAAATCATTTTGTTTTGGCAATCAAATATTTTTTCCACCATGAAGTAGTATAACTAGCCCTACAACATACCTCTTTGTTTTTGGAAGCTTTTAGTTAGTGCTATTCGAAGTCTGCAAAATACTTTGCTGCTAACTTTTTCAATTCTCCTCGTTTAATATAAACCAACCTCCTAATCAAATTTGCCCACTTTACCAAAAATTCATCTCCAAGAAGTGGGTTTTTCTTTTGATATTTTAACACCTACTTTATTTTATGCTAATGCATGATCAAGTTTATATATTTGTACACAACAGAGAAAACTAGAAAAGTATCATCTCTTTGTTCTTTAGTCACTTGACATCGTTATCTTATATATTTCCCTTTCTGGGTTTTTTATTTTTTCTATATATATGCAGAATGTGCAGCATTAGTATATTCTTATTCATAAAGTTTCAATTTTTATGAATTATTTACTTGTTGAAAGTCATAAAGCTTATATTTTGCAGATTTGTTTTGATTATGGAGTTTAGGGAGATGATTTTGGGGCATTTATTGGTGATTTCTTTGGCTTTGAATGCTGGGCTTTTATACAGAGACTACTGCAATGTGAAGCAGAAATCTCAGAATGTTTTCAGCTTCAACAATGACTGCAAGAACTCATCTTTGATCACAAAAAGAGAGGCCCATGTTGCAAAAAGGGCTTTTCTTGAAACTAAAGCTATATCTTCTGAAGTAATCGATCTTGATCAGTGAGTTTTTTTTTTTTTTTTTAACTTTTTCATGCACCCTTTATTAACTTTTTTATGGGGAAAAAGGAAAAAAGAAAACAGGAGCTGTTTAATTTCTACTGTTTACTTCAAAAAGGAACTTTTTAACTTGATCAGAAAAAAATTGTTTAGTTTATAATTCATATGCATGAATTCAACCATTAATTGTGTTTGTAATGTCAATTAAGGAGGCCAATTTGTAATCTTGGTTTTGTAATGATGTTTCTGTGGTTATTTTGACTAAAGATTCGATCTTTTTCATCATACTTGTCGATTCTGAAAAAAAGGTGGGATTTTGCTAGTGGTGTTTCAAGACGGTGGAACAATTAATTAACTAATGTTTGTTAATTATTAATCTTCAAGAGTGGTATACTGGTATTTCGTAATAATGATGGATTTTTTTTTTTTAAGTTTTTAATTTTTTTTGGAAGATTGCGGAGTCTTGGAAAAATGAGTAGAACAGTGCACTGGCACACTGGTGGGATTCCCTAACGTGCGCTTGGGGGTTCACGCTATGTCAGTTGAGAGACAGGGACAAGTCTTGTTGGCTTTGGAATTCCCATGGGCGCACGTTAGCCTTGCACAGTTTACTTGTTGAATTTTATTCTGTGTGTTGTCTCCAAAGCAGTTGTTGTTGTACTCCTAAAACAGTGTGATGAATTGAGGGCACAACTGGTGGTGCTCATTCTTTCTTGTGTTATGCACTTTTAAACTAAAGTACTAATACCTTATTATACATACGTGATCTTTCTCGACTCGAGTGTTGGATACTTATCGTTTAAAAATAGTATTTAGAACTTAGAATGTGTCAGTCCATACATGACTTTCTTTCTTTTAAGAGAGTACCACATTAGTGGGACAGTGGGTTACAGTGTGATTTGTCTTAAGTTGTCTGCGTTTAAATATGAGTTTTTGTCATAAAAATGGTAGTTAGAACTTAGAATGGGGTAAAAAGATTTGTGAAGAAACAAGAATTAGGCCAAGTTTTAATGAGGCATTTATGGAAAGGGGGGGGGTTAGGGAGTAGAAGGTTTAAGGGCCATTTTTAGGCTTTGGTCCATTCATATGTGAGGAATGAATGTGGGCCTGATATTTACATGTCGTTTATCCAATCATTTGATCATATGATAAAGCTAGGTTTGGTCCATCCATACTTATAACCCACCCAATCCCATATTGAAACTTAAAGGAGTGGTGGTGAGGACCACCTACCTCAATTTTGGACTATCTAAGGGATGGGCATGGTGATGTTAAATCGAAGTTTTACTGCCCTTCCCATAATTGAATCCACCACACATTCAGACACGATAAACGCCGACTGTGTCTGAATGTGTGGTGAATGGTGCTACACCGAATGTAGTAGTATATAAGACAAAGTTCTGTGTGAATCAGTTTTACTGTACAACTGGTTTGCCTTTCGTGTGTATTTTTAAACAGTATTGGTCATTGTTAAAGCATATTAGTTCATCACTATTGGTCATTGTTAAAGCATATTAGTTCATCAGTATTGGTTGTTTCGTTCAAAAGTATTAGTTGTTATTGTATACGGTGATAGTTGCGAATCAAAATGTTACTCGTCTTTAATCTTGTAATTATGTAATATCAACACGTCTCGATTATTTACTTGATGTCTCATATGATGCTCGACTTTTTACAGTGGCGATCCTACAATGTATGAGAGGTATTGGCAACAGATGGGGGATAAAACGACGGTCGTGATCCCCGGATGGAAATTCATCAGTTATTTCTCCGATTTCAAAAGCCTTTGCTGGTTTTTAGAGCCAGAATTCGCCAGCTCGGTTATCAGGTTGCACAAACTGGTCGGAAACGCCGTCACTGAGGACCGCCACATTGTGGTAGGAACGGGCTCCACGCAGCTGTTCCAGGCTGTTCTGTACGCTGTTTCTCCACCCAATGCTTCCGAACCAATCAGCGTCGTTTCTGCTGCACCCTTCTACTCAGTAAGTTGACTAATAAAACATCTGCTTCAGTATTATTGTCTGCCACATTTATTGCTGCATACTATGATCAAGAAATTAATTTTAGTATAGCTGTATACTGTCCTCTAAACTGGAACAGCATGAAGCTTATTACAGTTGTACCTTTGCACGCCGAATATGATCAGACTGCAATAGTTCTTGATCGAATTAGTTCGTAAGAAATTCAAAGTTGACGCATTTTCATTGATCTTGTTGGATTCATCACAGACATCGTAATCTATCCATAATTCCAACCTAAAGATATGTTCCCATTTGGTGGAAACATTATAAAAATCAATTATTGAGGTTCTTTTTCCTTGTGGGCAGTAACATGTTTCACAAGTTTTAGCAGCAATATATGCACATGCAATAGATAGATACAGTGAAACTGTAGTTGAGTGATTCTTACACTCATTAATTGCTCTGAGTTGGCCTATAATAAAGACAGATCTTTGAAATTTGATTACAGAAAATATCTTCAAGATTTTGCTGTTTTCTTGAACTTATGCTTGGTCCATACAACATCATTATTTAATTATCATTAAAGACTCTCATCTTTTTTTACCATGTGTAAAAATCGATTGATTTTACGTTTTTCGCCCCGGTTTTTTTCAATGCTTGCAGTCGTATCCCCTGATCACGGACTTTCTTAAGTCGGGCTTTATAAATGGGCTGGAGACGCTATGGAATTCAAGACGAATAAACCGTATATTGAACTAGTGACGTCTCCGAACAACCCCGATGGATTATAAAGAGAAGCTGTGGTGAATAAAAATCAAGGAATACTAATTCACGACCTCGCTTACTACTGGCCACAGTATACTTCAATCTCTTCGTCTCCTGCAGATTACGACATTATGTTGTTTACCGTTTCCAAAAGCACGGGCCACGCTGGAACGCGCCTGGGGTAAGCAACATATATATACCTGTGTTTCATCTCGTGTTTAAGTACTTCTGATACGTGGCACGTGTAATGAATGACATCACGAATTGTCACTAATAAGTAATAAAACGTGTAGTATATTAAAGGTAATGAAAAGCAAGACAAAACACCAAAGTGGAATAGGCGATCTTGGTTGAACGGATATATGTACTCGTAGTATAATCTTGAAACATTCATCGGATTGACTTATTTTACATATGTTTTTTACAGGTGGGCACTTGTTAAGGATAAAGAAATCGCCAAGAAAATGACTGAATTTATCGTGGTGAGCTCGATTGGGGTATCCAAAGAGTCACAGCTACGCGCAACAAAGATTTTAAACGTTTTATCTGATTCACATGAAGAGAGAAGTAGGTTTAAGGATGTGGAAGCTTTCTTTGATCATAGCTATAATGTTATGGCAATGAGGTGGAAACAACTTAGAGACGCGGTGGAAAAGAGCAAGTTGTTCAGTTTGCCCGAATTTTCTCATGGAAAGTGCTCGTTTAGTGGTCGTGCATTTGCATCACAGCCAGGTGAGTCAATTCTTCAATTCTTGTCCAAATTTCCAACATTTTTCACTACTAGTTTGTAAGCACTTCCACGTATCAATTGCACCGCGCTTTGTATCAATTTTGACCAAGTTTGATTCATTCACCCTCCCAAGTTGGATATGTTAAGAGAAATATTAGTTCATGTTAAGAAAAGTATTGGTTCATAGGCGGAACAAAATCAATGCCTTTTTTTTAGTATAAAACTATACTTTTCATCATATGAACTGATACTTTACAGCGTTTTTTCTCTTCTATGATTCAATTTGGTAATGTGAACGACGTTGCAGCTTTTGCTTGGCTCAAGTGTGAAGCTGAAATCGAGGATTGTGAAAGCTTTCTACGCGACTACAAAATCATAGCCAGAAGTGGAAAGCACTTTGGTGGGAGTCCTAAATATGTAAGAATTAGCATGTTGCCTCGCGATGAAATATTTGATCAATTTACAGAGAGATTAGCTAGTATAACAGCTTCATAGGGCTTGTTTGCAAACTCTAGAAGATGGTCGAGAAACACTTATTTTAAAAGCTGTTTGACACGGTTTTTTGAAAGAAAAAAGTGCTTCTACTCATGGGTTAGAGTTTACAAACAGACACATAATTCTTGATCTAGTTTTTTTTTTTTTTAAATTATTAAGATTAGGTACGAGGGGTTGCACTTTTAATGATCTTTTGCATCATCTCTATGTATGATTTCAATCATAGTAAATATATGTTCAGAAATCATCTAATGCTCTCTTCATATGTAAATATTGTTGGCAAAGTTTAGTGTGCAAATTTGTATAGATACAAAAACTTTAATTTTTAACTAAATTTTATAATTGATGAATGTAATACAAAATTGAGTGGTTCATGGTTCACTCGGCCCGACTAGTTCATGATTCACCCAACTCAAATAGGTCATAATTTAGGGTTTATTAGTGTTTAGGGTGTAGTTGATTGATTTAGGGCAATTTTATAGATTTTCATCAATACAAATTTGCACACTAGACTTACTCAATATTGTTTAGATTATGTTTGTTTCGATACTCATCCGGATGGACTTAGGATTTTGTAATCCAAGTCACATATTAGTTGGGGGTTTTCAAATCCAGCTTTCAAATTTACACCTGTAAAAAATATATATATATACCTATTTTCACAAATTTAATATAATCATATCACTACTTTTCTTTCATTCACTTATTCTCTCTCCTATTTTTATCCCACTCGTTACAATATAATAATACAATATGAATCATTATTACATATTGATTTGACATAAAACAAAAATCTCACTCCACCAAAATTCCAAAATAAACATATATTTTTACTATTCATCAGGATTTTCAAATCCACATAATTTCGAAGTATGACTTCCCTTTCACATCTAAATCCCAAAACATACTTTAATGAATAAGTCTCTTTTAGCTGAATATTATTCAATGAAAATAAATAATATAATCTAACCTTGTTATTAAGAAAATATTTAACTGACGATAATAGTGCATTCGGAGTTCATATTATCACAATATCACTCTCTTTAGATTTTTATGGAGGGAAAATGTTCCAATAACCTTATATTTATTAGGGACAATCACAAGAACTATCCATTGTATTTTTGCTAGCTTATTTATAATAATATAGTAATAATAATTAATAATATTAATTGTTATCATTATTTCAAAACTAACGACTAGTCGTTAACACATCCTTTTCATTTTCTTTTCACATATTGCCGATATTCAATATGTTAGACCTGAATTATTTGGGCTTTGTTCGTCCAAGTTGGACAATCAAGCCTTTTGGGCCTATTTCGCTAAAAAAAACACGGTCTAGTAGGCCCAATAATTTGTAGTTTATAATTATGTGAAAAATCTTTCTTGTTACTTCATCACATAATAGGTGTAATGTGAGAAAATTTTTAGTTCAGTAACTTTTATCAATTTTATTTTAATTTTATAACTTTTTATTTTTTTAATATTAATCATGAATATGTTAATTTTAGTCTTTTTCTGTCGAAAACTATAAAATCTCATCAAAATAAGAATGTGCATCTCACGTGACACTTCAAAATAAATATTTTTTTTAATTTTTCAGTGACCTACACAAGATGATTGTCATTTAACCAAAAAATAAAATAAAAATTGAAGTGTCACGTGAAGTGCATATTTTTATTCCGGCGAGATTTAAAATTTTTTATAAAAAATGATTGAAATTAACACATTTAGAATTAAAATTGAAAATTTTAAAAAATTATAAAACCTAAAATGGATTTGTCTGAAGTTACAAGACTAAAAATAATATTATCTCGGTTTAATTTTGATCTAAGTTTAACCAAATAATTTTTCTTTTCTTGTTTGAGGATCATAAAAAACTCAAAAAGAATCTGATTTTTTTTTTTAATTTATATGATGAAAAGCATTATTTCATGGAGAAAAATATTCTTAAAAAAAGAAAAAGGAGAGAGAATAGGAATCAATATATAACTAAATTTAATAAATAATTATAGATAAATTAATTTAGGTACAACTCTTTTTTTTTTAAAACTAATTTAAGGTGAGAATTGATATTAGTGGGAGTTGGGGAGTGTAGGGAGAATGGGCCTGAAAATCGGAGGGAAGGTGGAGAAGGTAAACGGGAAAGACCTAAGTTACGCCGATTTCGTCGACAAATACCTCGCCAAAAACCAGCCCCTAATCCTAACCGGCCTCACGGACGATTGGCGGGCCTGCAAAGACTGGGTTTCCGATGACGGAAATCCCAATCTCCGCTTCTTCTCCGATCAATTTGGCGCCTCCATAGTTCAGGTACGCTACGACGTCGTTTGGTGGGCCTTTTGTTTTAATGGTGGTACTTTTTGTTGATAATAATGATGGTTACTAATTTTGTTAACAGGTGGCGGATTGTGTTACCAAGGAATATACCGATCAGAAGAGGGTGGAAATGTCGGTTTCTGAATTCATAAAAAATTGGCCCGATGGCGGGGCTAATGGAGAGTCGTTGATGTATTTGAAGGATTGGCATTTTGTGAAGGTGTGTCTTACTCAAGTTTGTTATTTATCTGTTGATTGTCAATTATTTTTTTATTGGAAATTTGGAATACTGCTGAATTTGGTGTGTATTGTTCTGTTTTTCTTGTTTATTTATTCAGAGAAGTTTTTTCATGCTGAACGAGAGTTCTTTGAAATGCTGTTAGTTGGCTAAGTATACTGTCAAAATGCAATGTGATGGCCTAACTTCTTTGCTTTTAGATGATATAAGAGTACTATTTTAGAAAAGTTGTGTGTTAGCAGCAGGTCACAATTCAAGGATGTAGGTAGTGTTGTGTTGAAGTTGATGCATATGTGTCCATGAGTTAGTTTCCAATGTCGTGCTTTTTGTAAGTTCTTATGGAAAAGCGACTAGAAATCATTTTAATGTCGTGCTCTGATCAATATGCATGATATAAGTCAGTTTCCGATGTCGTGCTTTTGTAAGTGTTTTTATTGGAAAAGTAAATCGTAAGCATTTCAATGTAAAATAATTATGTATTTCAGTGTCGTGCTCTCATCAATATGCATGATAATGGTCAGAATCTCAATTTATTTTTGGGTATGTATTTTTTACTATGTTGAACCTATCAAACTTCGTGCTCTTTTGGCTTTCCTAGTTATGGCAGATCAAAGGTTAATTTAAATTCTTGAAACTTTAATTTTTAGAGGAAATGAAGAAAAAAAAGGAGAAGTATAAGTTATTTCCTCCTTTTCCCTTTTCCAGGTTCTATGTCCTTGCTCTATGGGTAAGGCATCTCTACGTGGAGTCTTGGAAATGTATCTGCCATGGTAGTTACGCTTGAGTCTATGAGTAGGTCTCCTGTGAACCAGGTTCACGTGAACTCTCTTCTTCAAAGTATCACCATTTAGCACATGAAGTATCACAATTTTAAAAAATGTTTGATTTATGTGTTACTCTTCTCAAAATCATTAAAACAGTGACACTTCATATGCGAAGCAGTATTACTTCTTATATGAAACAGTGATACCGGGTTCACAATAAACCTTCCTTGAACCAAGTTCATAGAAGTTTTTGTTTAAATCTATTTAGTGTTGTTATGATGTTTTTTCCCTACCTATACAAACCTTCATGATTGGAACATTCCTGATCTGATGTGTTCCTATCTGAACATTTACAGGAGTACCCAGATTATATTGCCTACAGCACACCTGTTTTTTTTCTTGATGATTGGTTGAATCTCTATCTTGATAAGTACCGTATGCATGATGATCCCGAGAGTTATCAAGAAAGAAATGAAATTAGTTGCTCAGACTATCATTTTGTGTACATGGGAGCAAAAGGTTTGATCATAAACTTGAATAGACTCTTTTCTTGAATTTTGATATATTATCTAACCATTCTTATTACCTTAGATAAACATTATGGTACTTCTGGTTCTAAATGCAGGTACATGGACTCCTCTTCATGCTGATGTTTTCAGGTCGTATAGTTGGTCAGCCAATGTATGTGGCAGGAAAAAATGGTATTTTCTGTCTCCAGATCAACATCACCTTGTGTTTGATAGGTGAGGATAAACTTTATTTATTATATTTCCTCCGTTGTGGAGCAGATCAATGCCAACTTATTCAGATTTACTTGCTTCATGAATATCTGAAAGGGAAAGTCATATAGTACTGTATCTATACCTCCTAATTGATTAGCTAATGCTTTTATATAATATTTTATTTCTGAGTTGTAACTTATATGGTTAAGATATCAGTACATGAAGGTAAATAGCGGGGACTGCTTAGAAAACTTATTAGCTAAATCCTAGGAGATATATGATTCATTTCTCATTTTTGCAATGCTAGTGATATCCTTAATTATTTTGGCTTCAATTACTACAATAGCAATATGGGTAACCATTATATGAGAAAGTGAAAGTTGTTTCATCTATTTGTATACCCGTGTCCAATTTCTAACCTGGGTGAATCATGACACACAACTTTTTTTTTTTTCTAAAAACAAAACTCATGTTCTCTATTTATTCAGATATATGAAATCTTTTGTCTATGATCTCTTTGAAGATGTTAGCAAGTCGAAGTATCCTGGATTTGAGAAGGTGTGTTACAAACTAATTTGCATTCTTGCCTTCCTAAGCATTTTCATTACTCCCAGTTTCCAAGTGATACTTAATTTCTACATATTTGTGTGGGTCCAGGCAATCTGGTGGGAATGCACTCAGGAACAAAATGAAATCATCTTCGTCCCAAGTGGGTGGTACCATCAAGTTCACAATCTGGTATACTTAGATAGAATTTCTTTATCACATATATTAGAATAGCCCGACTCATATGATCATCCTATGCAATTTTGCTGTTTCTTTATTCATTACAAAGATGTAATGCCAACAATCATGATTTTCAGGAGGATACGATATCAATCAATCACAACTGGTTTAATGCCTACAACATTTCTTGGGTGGTAAGTATACATTTACAAATAATGTGCTGATGATAATCCTGATATAATTCATGACTCAGTTACTCTTATGTTATCTCATCTATCCAGTGGGATTTGCTTTTGAGAGAATATCACGAGGCTATGGGATATATTGAAGATATCAAGGACATATGTGATGATTTTGAGGGGCCCTGTCAGAAGAATCTTGCTGCTAATGCGGGTAAGTAATAATTCTCGACCTATATAGTTCGATAGATTTTTTTTCAGAATTCTGGAGAAATCTAATAAGAATGATCTGGACATTGTTGTTCTTTTGTCTCTGATAGCTGACTATTTGTTTCCTTGCAGGCATGGATTTCAGAGATTTTTTCATCTTCATGATTCGGTTTGCTTTGGCCAACTATGTCCTACTGTACCAACTAAAACATGATAACGTGCTTATCAACTGGAGTTCATCTCAAATGGCCCGTCTTTTACTTTTCAACCTTAAAAACATCAAATGCATCACTTTAAAGATTCAATCTGTAGCTGCATATGAAAATCGGGATATTGCTGTTATTGATCTCATGAAAGCCATTGAGGATCAGTCGTTCATGGAGTTCTTCGATGCTTTAGGAAGAACTTATAGTGTGATGTTCAACCATAGTAGAACGAATATCACCCCAAATCAAATTCTTCTGAAACACAAGCAACTCAATCTCTTAGGTCCTTTTCGTTCTTGCATCCGTAACCCTGAGGATCTGGTTGTGTTTGTAGACTGTGCTTTGAAACTAGTAGGAATTGAAGGTTGACGATATTTTTTGGTAAGTCTCAACAACGAGTACGGAGCTGTTACATTTTTTAAAGAAGTTGCTGATTTGGAAAGTTACCATGAGCTGCATATTGTAGCTGATTCCTACCTTTCTGCTGCCACGTGAGGTCTCGACAGAGATGAAGGTATGAAACTTCCCGATACAAAGACATGTATTAAGGCATTAGTCATGTATAATGTTCTTTCAGTTGTAGCTCTCAGGGAAACAATGAACATCATTAATTATATGATAATCTGCATCCGATTTTGTTTGTATTTCTCCTTGGCCTTGTTGATTGACATTTCTGATAGTCTTTTGTACCATCGAACGATTTAAAAAGTTCAGAAAAGTTGTACTTCCTATATCGTCGCCATGAATCCAAGTTCGTCATACTGATAGAGTTGACCTCTCAAATAGCAGGAATACACTTTGATTTGATCATGGTGGTGATTAGAGGAAAGCTATGAAGTTGATTACTTAATTCAATATAAAATTTTATTTAGGATAATATAGAGTCAATATTAGTAGTAATGGTAGTACTTGAGTGCATTGACTATATACACTTTTATTTCTTGCAAATTGCAAGTTATAGTAGTCAGTGTCATTTTTGTAAGTGTTAACTTATTTCTATGATGTGATTCATGTTAATTTCACTATTTATCACCCTTGGTTAATTTATTTTCAAACTCATCAAACCAATCTATTATCCCATTGACTAGAAGTTGGAATCTTTCTGCCTAAACTATGAGTATTTAAGTACATGGATTGACTGGTAGATCCTACTTTAGTGCATCTTTTGACCATCTCTACAGACACAGTTCCAGAAAGTGATAAAAATGACATCTTATTGTGGAACTCTTGGTCTACTCATGACCATTTTAGTTCATGTTCAACTGGGCTAAAATGGTATTTTTGACAATTCAGTTTGAATCTTTGGTTAGATATATCTGGTGTTCTACACGACCAACCACTTGTTAAATCACACAACTCTAGGTACAATCAACTTTTAAGATGAGTAAATTTATACAGAGTTTTGTTTTGACTTGAAGTGGAATTCCTTCTAACCTGAAACTCATTAAGTGCGATCAACTCTTGAGATGAGTAATTCCATACAGAATTTTGTTTTGGCTTGAAGTGAAAACCCCGCTATTGGATGGTGGGTTTTGATCCCCGTATTAGTCGGTCTTTGGCCGGATGTCGAATTATAAAAAAAAAAAAACGAACTTGTTAAATCATAAACTCTACTTACATTGACATCTAGCTTGGAGAGTAATATTGTATTGATTAATGATAATTGAAAATTGAAAATTGAAAATTGAAAATTTGAATAAGTCCAATTTTGATGGGGAAGTAAACCGTAGAGAAAACTGAACACTAGGCCAATACCAACTGAGTATACATACAATTTCAAGAACATGACACAAATGTTCATGGCATTGCATGAAACAAAAGACAAACTATTAACATTTTTTTAATTTCACAATTGTCAAATTGTTTCTCGAAAAAATCCAGTTTCTTGGTATCAAGAGATTTGTTTGATTAAATTAAAATTGTTTTTAGGGTTGACTGATTTTTACTAATAAATAATAACGTGCATATAGACAAACAAACTTGCATTGGTGGCATAACTGAGATACTCCTATTATTTGTTTTTATCCAAAAAAAAACTAGAAAATATAACCTCTGTTACATTACATTACCATTTACATGAAGTGTTCAATGGGGGAACTTGAAACATCAAAACCTGTTAAAACAGCTTAGAATAACAAACATTTTTCTTGCCTGAAAAGAATCTAACAAAATGTGACTACTCATCTAGAATAAGTCCAAAGAATCAATCCAAAAAAAACAGAAATTCAAAGATTTTCTCTACATGGTTATATAACTTTTAACTTTTTAATTTTTTTCAATTTATGAACACCTAGAATTCCTTCCTGGACCTCCATAATAGAAGTAATTCCCCCACACATTATTCTTTCCAGCTCTTATATCATAACAATTAGGGTGATCAGCCAAGAGATGCAGATTATTAAGAGGGGTCAAACTATTATCCCAATCAACGACTTGCAAGTTTCTAAAATACGACGCTTTTCGGAACCCTTCATCCGCGAAATGCCCGCTCCCCATCTGCGTAAACGTGTGCCCTCCCGTCGACCTGCTGTTCACGATTTCTCCTCCGAATTGGACCATGCTCGCGTGGCCCCGTAGGTGACTGAACAACATGTTGGGCCAGTACCCGACTAGCAGGCCCGGCCCGAATTCCAGCCACCAGTGTCCATGCTTTGGATCCTTAAACCAACAAAATGTAACATGTTAGTGAGACTTTAGTTACTAGTATCATCTAGTTTTTTATTTTAGTATGAACTTGCTAATTGTGTGAAGTAAGATGGAATATTAAATGAGATTAGCTATGCTAATTGCTAAGTAGAGAATCTTTGACATGTTTTATATTATTAGGACAGTGAGAAATCAACTAAAATGTCGCTGTCTGTGCATCGTTTTGTCGTTGTTGACTCAAGAAGTGGTACAACTAATGAAGATTTAGTGATTAAGTAATTAATTAATAGCAACACTTTTGGCGCATCAGTTGCATCGTGCAAACTGGTGTAATTTTGACTCAATATTGATTTAACCAAGCTTTTCTTTTTATGTGTTTTTTTTGTGCATCATAGAAAAAAAAACACTCGAAAAGTATTAGTTCATGTGATGAAAAATATCAGCTCATATGATGAAAAGTATTAGTTGTATATCGGAAAAGTATTGATAATGTTTAGTCTACAAACTAATACATACTTTTTTTTGTTTGAAGTAGTGCTTTTCTTCATTTAAACTAATACTTCTCAACATAATTTTAGGGGTTTTTATATGAACGAGTCAAATTTTGATCAAAATTAAGTCAGAAATGCTTTTTGCATAGATGTAATATTGTGAAGACAATCATACAACATTCATACCTTCCAAACCATAATGCCTATATCAAATTGGCCTCCATTGTAGGATGACCTCGGAGATATTGCTGCTCCGATCGCAATTTTGTTGTTGATTTGGACGAAACCCGAGCATAGCAAGTTGTAACATCCCGTTGCTTGATATGCATCCGTCTGTTCGTTCATCCATTCGTTTAACATCATTTAGAACTAATTAGTCTACGTATACGTATAATGTGCGTGTTAACGAACATGGTCACGATACTAACCGTCCAATACGTGAAAAACCTCGGATAATTGTCCCCATACAACTCGGGACTCACCTGAAAACATTCAATCCAACCCCAACATAATAAGAAATCAAGTATTAGTTGTTCTATTAAAAGGTACTACTTGTTCTATTAAAAAGTATTAGTTGTTTAACTATAAAGTATTAGTTGCAAAACTTGTTCACACAAGAACAACTCGAAATGAGACCTGCCATCCAGCTTCAATGGTGTTGAGATCATTCCCAAACGAGCCCGAAATGATCCACAATTGCGACAGACTGAATTCGTATTCGTCTGTCACACGGGGCGACCACACGTTGATGCTCGCCTTCGCCCCGAAATACTGATCACCATTCACAAATGCAACTGCATGCTGTGCATTAACACGTTGTACATTTCAGTTTAAGTTCAAGATTGTGTTGTAAATTATTTGTATTTCAAAATGATTTATAATTAAAAACTTATAAAATATTTTATTAGATTTAAACTTATCATATTTTATTTATTTTACCAAGTCAAATATATATAATCCCCGTCTTTCAACTCATGAGTGATTCTCTCAACCAAAATTCTCAGTCAATTCTTCTTACTCATTTTTCCTATTTACTTGGTCTTGACTAACAACTTAATTGTTGTTGCTATTTTTGTGTGTGGAATTAGTCACCACTTATCTCTTTTACACTTATATATATAATATAATGTTTTATTGAGAACAAATGGGGAAAAACATACGCTATGTAAATCCTTCTTTCTTCTATTCTCTTTGCTTGATTTATTATTCTGTTGCTCCTGATCCTAGGTTTATCCTAGAAGACTTGTTGAATCCTGGGGGATTGCTAAGTGTAAATCCTTAAGGACAGTGCATTTCAAGCACGCCTCAAGTGGTTTTCCTTTGATCTTCGTTTTTATCTTTTCCTTGTTTTATTTCGATTATTGGATTTTCTAATATTTCCAACAGATTGTACATTTTGATATTACAGATCAAGACTGTTATTTTATAAAGCATACTACCTCATGATCACTGCTCATGGTGTCTCTCCGAACGCCCCGTCTGATTTTTCGCCCGAATCTACGAAGCGAGCTTGCCCTTAGGACATCTTTCTCCGTCGTTCTTCGTATAGGGATTGTTCCTTCCGGACATGATTCCCCTGTTTTCGCCCATGCTTGCAGGGATTCTAAAATTGATAAGTTGAGTTTGTGCCCTTTAGGCCTTTCTGGTGGTTCCTGAAAATCAGTTTTTTACAGTATTAGTTGTTTCATTAAAAGGTATTAGTTGTTTCACTAAAAGGTATTAGTTGTTTCACTATAAGGTATTAGTTGGAAAACAGGTGTAAGGATGTTACCAATGGCTTCTGCCCTTTGAGGAGAGGATGGTCAAAAGCAGGTTGACGATGAGTATGAACACATTCAATGATATCTCCATCAGGGCTCTGAAACACAAGAATCAAGAATTCAAAAATAATAAAAAACGGATCTTTAATTTACTAAAAATGACAAGAAAATGAAGTAAACCTGGATTGTTTTAACAGAAGGCTTGTTGATCCTTCTAAGATGATTCCTTATTCTCTTCAAGTTTTGATGAGGCCGGAAAGTCTGGTTCCGGGGGGCATTCAGAGAAAAGACAGGGGCAATTTGGGAAGAAAGAATGAAGAGGAAAGAAACAAGAGTGAAAATGATTGGGGATTTGGAAGAAGGCATTGTAGCTGCAGAATCTTTGTGTTGTTTTTGTAACAAGGTTGTTGTGTTTGTATGCATTTGTGTTGTCTTGATATGAGAAGACCTGAAAATTTCATTCCAAATTTTTGTCCATGGAAACTACTACTAAGTTGCATCTATTATCTGCAAAAACATACAAAAACTGTCCCAGAATCACTCAAAGCTTGAGTTAATATTGCACTACACTCACCAATTTCTAGGCTTTTTTTAAGACCCCATTTGACAGATTGGAGCAAATTATTATAAAACTCTTTCTCTCTCACACAGAGACAGAGAGAGTGAGATTCTGGTTTTCTTGAAATTGTGCAAGACTTCAGAGTGAGGTTATTAAAATAGTGGGCACTTAATTAACAAGTGGGGTTTGAAGCATAACAGGTTGTGGTCAAAAGGGTCTTTTTATTTTAAAGATTTGGGTCTCTCTCTCTCTCTCTTATTTTATAGGGTGTTGCTGGAAGTTACTTGGTGTGAAATATTGGTGGTGAAACTTACATCTGCAAATTGCAACAACCAATTCTTGCTTTCCTATTTGGGGTTGTCTTTGCTTAACTTCAAAGCATTCTATGTCTTTCAAGTTTCACCCCCACAACATAAGTTGTGCAATTTGATTCCGTGTTTCGTAGCATGTTTCGCACGATACACACGAGTTATGATTATGTAATGAGAAATCGACAATTTTTCTTCTAATTTTTCCAACCCCTCTCCGTGACTCGAACACATAACTTTAATTGACCTAAGTAATGGTTCTATAATCAGTTGAACTATTCACATTGGAATAACAATGATAAATGAGATGCACCAAAAAAAAAAATTGAGTTGTGGGACAAGGATGATCAATTTAAGTATTATGTTATATTTTCTTTTTTTTAGTCCCTTTGTCCTATAATAGCTTGCAGATTTTATTTATATTGACGTCTTAAAATAATATGCACAATATAAGATAAGATTAAAAATTTAAAAGCTACTTCCTTCGTTTTATTTTAGATTGTCCATTCACTATTTGACTCGTGTTTTAGCGAGCGATTTGTTTATTAATATTTAAAATAATAAAGAGATTTTTAAAATGAGTTTTGATAGTCTTATCCCTCATTTATCCTACATCCCCTTAAAATCATTTATCATTTTAAATATTAATAAACAATTTGTTCGTTATAATACGAGCTAAAAAATGAATGATAAATTTAAAATAGGAGTATATACTTTCAACTTTCAAGAAACACTTGAGTTAGTATAGCACTTTTTGGAGGGAATGAAGATTAACAAAAATTAAGGAAAAAGAAAAGGAAGGAAATAAAGAGAAAATAACAGGAGTAAAGGGGAGTGTACCTTGTTTGTCATTTGACAGTACCAAATATCAGTGCAGCTGGATTGGTGGGCCACCTTCTGCATTTTGGCTGATTGCAAGTTTGAAACCACTGCCCCTGACCCAATTTTTAGTAACAAGGGCAGATTAGTAATTTAACAAAACTAAACTAATCAAAATAGTTCTTTTTTCATGTTACAGGGCAAGCTTTGCGTTAGCATATTGTACTATGTGTAGTAAACATGATAAAATATTGATCAAACAGAACTATTACTATACAAAATCGGATCATGAATCTAAAATTAGTAGGAGGGCAGTTATGAATTATGGTATTCTAAAGTTATGATTTATAAAAAGCTTGTAATGAAGGCGTGTAATGCCATTCATTATGAACAAGAAAAATTGCAACTTTGATTTAGATTCAAAAACTTTGACCTTTGGTTGTTATCATGAAATCTTTAAAATTTGTGTAAGATAATAGCCAAAACACTTTATAAAGAATTATAATTAAAATTCTAAAGTTTTTGTGATTTATTTAAATATAATCACTAATGTTTTGTTCGTGTTGCAAACGTTAGCGTTTTAATGCCATTCATTAAGAACAAGAAAAATTAGCAACTTTGATTTAGATTGCTTATAATGTTTAACTTTGACCTTTGGTTGTTATATGCATGCCTTAAATCTTTATTTAGAATTTGTGTCTCTTAAGATAATAGCCAAAACACTACTTATAAAGTTAGTTGATCACATTACTAATTAAAGTTACCAACTTCTTTTGTGCATGAATTATTTAAAAATGCATATGTATATTAATATATTTATTAGTATTATATATGTATATTGATATAAATTATTAAGGTTTGATATGAATAAATAGGTGAAATTAAACATATGGCATGATAATGGATACAAATTTCAAAAGGTTAATTTATAGTACTATGCAAGATAATACAAAATGATGGCGATCAAGATTTCTTGATTTCTTGTCCCTGTCCTTGGGCCTGACGTCATGATCATTTTGATGTGATGTCATTTTCGGATTAGTTGGATGGAAATATTTATTGCCCTACCCTCCTACTTTTTAACCACAGATTTAATTATCTACACACGTACAATGATATTTTAATTACTGTTTATGGATATTATATTTCAAGCATTTACGCCATTCTATTTTAGTGCTCCAATTTTAATTATAAACCTTCTTAGGATAACTAATTAAGGGCTTAAATATAACCCTAAACTTTATGTGATAAAGTATTGTTGTATTATCATGTCGAATTTTAATATGATTAAGGTAACATGATCGAGAAAAAAAATCAGTTAATTATTAAAAAAAATATCCATTAATAATTACACACATATTCTTTGAAATATATATATATAGTGTATATATATACACACTGTTGATAGTGAATAAATGAGTAATATTTCCATGATGTGACATTGCTTTAAAATTCTTTGAAGATTATTTTTAAGGAATTAATTTGAACATCCACCATTGAAACATAGGTCACTGTCTAAAATGATCTACTATTAAAAGATGGCAACCTCTTGACCAAAAAGAAAGGGCAAAACAGGACTAATAGACAAAGAAAATATGGAAATAATAATTAAATAAGAAAAAAGGTGACCCATTTTGGGTTATTGATAGAATTAGCATGTGGCTTACCACTAGTAATTTTGAGTAAAGTGCAGAAAGGTATGGAAGCCCTTAATATATGCTCTCTTTTTAGGGTTATGGTGCTATAATTATAAGCCATTCTTTCAGCCTATTTCTTGATTTTTTTTTATGCTTACATTGTTGGGCACTACGTGCTCATCGTGATCATAATGACATGTTGTCTTTCATATATTAATAATGTGTTATTTATCTATATTAATCGTGTCTTCTGAACGTGTTAAAAGCAAAAATTAGTTAGGCAATGCCCATAAATTTAATATGAAAATAACTCTATTTTTTTAGAGAGAGAGATGAGAGAGTGACACACGCTCACATAGTTATACAATTTATGTTGATGAAATAAATTGTACATTTTAATATAAATAAATTACATATTTTAATACAATAAATCGTAAAAGGTGGTCTATGCACATACTAGTCATACATAATGCAAAGGAATTAGGAAACTGATTGATGGAATAATTGGGCCATAAAGTGTCACACTCCCCACCCAACAATATGCAGAGTATTGAGTTTTCTTTCTTTAATTTTCTGAGTGGAAACATTAACTTTCTGTAAAGTATTGGGGTGGCCAGAAAGAAGAGATTCTCCATATATTAATTCAAGAGCCATATATTTTTTTTTTTTTTAAATTATTTGTGATGAAATGTTATAAGTATCTTCTCAAAAATTGTGTTAGTGGTGACATGAAATGGCGTGGGGGGCATGTGAGAAATGTAGGGAAATTCTTGCTTTTGCAAAATCCTTTTGATTAAAGTGGAGAAGGCTGCCACCTTATGCTTCATGTTTTTGATAGAATATATATAAATAATATTGATGAAAAGGAAATTTGATATATTGATTTGAATGAGCATGGGTTCTTGATTTTCAAATTATGTATTGTACTAGCCTGTGCATTTATTATATTCTAGGATTTAGAATCCACAGCTAGATAAGGATCTTTTGTTAAATACCATTCATTTAACTAAGTTTATTTAAATTATACTGTAGTATAATTTAGTTGAGAGAAAAAAAAAATCACTTTGGTACGTAGATGCACGTTTAAAAGATGAAATGTTATTTTTGTAATTTATGAAATGTATGATTTTTTTTGGTAATAAAATGGGGTAGAAAAGAAAAGGAGAAAATGGACTGTGTTAGAAGAAAAAAAAAGAATAAAAAGATTAATGATGGAATTGATTATTGATGTTGTCCTCACAATATAGTACTTAATTTATACGAATTTAGTAATTACTATGCGATCAAACCATGATAAATATATCATGATGGGATTTTGATGCTGCAATTAATGAAAGGTATATATATATATATAAAATATGGTAGCCTATCTACGTGGCTATATTCTTTAAACATTAGATAAGATGAGCATTGGAAGAAGAATGAGAATCATATTATATTTTAGAGATTGAGGATAAGGATTCTAATATTCTTTCACTATTTTTCGGACAAATTGAACTTGATGTTACTTGATCATGATGTTTATAAGGAGGATTATTAAAGAGAGTTAATATAATATAAATGAATTTCAACGTCTTTTTATAAATTCGAACTTTTAGGTGGTATAAAAAAAATTAATATCAGAGTCTTATTTGATTCAAGATCATATCCTAATTAGTTTAAATTTGTTGATAGTAATACCATATCCCAACAATTATCAAAATTCAAGAACAATGGACATGCAAATAATATTATCATGTCCAAATTAATAATTAGATTCTTGATAGTCATGATGGGAAAGAAAAATGGGGCATGAGCACGCCTAGAAATTGAAGGAAAGTAACTTGGTAAGCAAGCACTATTGCACCAATATATATCCCAAAACGTGTGTGAATTTTTAGGGCAAAAAGTTGAAATTGCAATAAGTATGTTAGGAGGCCTAGCTATTCAACTTCTTATCTACTATTAGAAACTCAAGATTGTGATGGCTTAACTAATGCCTATTTTCAAACCATGTGATTGTATTTTTGTGATTAATGACATGTCCCCCTTCTTCATCCACTTTAAGTTGATACTCTTGTATTAGGGTAGATATCTTGTGAATTCGAGTTTACGACGAACTCAATCATCTTTATTTTTTAAACAGTAATAATGTTTAAACATAAAACATAACAACGATAGTATCTATGCATAATATTGATGGTGAACATATATAACAGTGATACTTGAAGAAATGTAGTTCAATGCCCACAAATTTTTGCCATCCACTAAATATGCATTGTATTATTAATGTTATGAAATTACATGTGAAGTTCTCTTAGGTGTGTTTATACGTTTCTTCTATTTGCACCTCACTACTCAAGTGCACTTTTTTTATTGTATTAGTTATTTTATTAAAAAGTATTAGTCGGTCGCTATTAGTTGTTTTCACTAAACGATGGTGCATCCAAGTGTTACTCTTTTATTAATTAATCAGAAACTAAATGTAAATTCAGTTAACAAGTATGCAAAATACATTTAATTTAGATATATCTCATAATTCATCACATAAAAATTAATTGATTTTACAATATTATATGAGAACCGGAGGACTAATCGGGCCAGGCCCGTCTCAATCAAGGTACGGCCCACCCTAAACCGGAAAAAAAGCACCAATCTTGGTATAAATTGGGACCAATTTTAAAAGGGATTTCACTTTTCTATATATTCAAATTATGTTGCATAGGAATGGTCTACTTTTAGTCATGTGCACTCCAAGTCTTTGAAAGTCTTGTATGGTCTTGCTCTTTTTTATATTTATTTTATTTATTGGGTTTTTTTGTCTGTTGGAAAATAAAAATGTCATTTGTGAATTTAGACGACCGGAGCATAAATACTTGAATAAAATAGACGATTGCAGTTTGATGTTTATATATTGAATGAAATATATGTAGCATATCTCAATGTTAAAGTCAGTGAAAAATTAAAAGTTCTATATGAGACAATTACATGTAATTTTTTGTTGAAAGAATAGTAATTAATTATTTAAACAATATATAATGAGGTGGTGTGTATTTACAACTGGGACTCTGTGAATTTTGATTGGCTTTTGGGGCTTCTTTGCAAAGTTTTAATAGGATTGGATTGGGCTTCCTTACAAAATTTGGGCCTTCACTTGACCCATGCATTAACATATAACAATAGTTTTCTTAGAAGTTATTTCCAAAAGTTTAATTTTATAAAATAAAATCCCTTTAACCCAAATGAAATCTGGCGATAGCATATGTGGTTGATCATTTAAAGAACCACTTCGTTCAAGATTGACATACCAGAATCCAATTTTTTCCAAGATTAAATCCCTTTAACCCAAATGAAGTCACTTCATTCAAGATTTGATGTCCTAAAATCCAATTCTTTTTAAAGATTAAATCCCTTTAACCTTGTACATAAATCGTATGAACTCGAGACTATTCAAATAGACGGAAATTGAAAAGCGCGACAATCAAATATCACATAAAATTTGAATACTATAGTTTATTTTCTCGTGTGATTCGAGAGTTATTGCATGAGAATAAAGTTTATCTAGTGTGCATCCTCGAATAACCAGCTATAAATTTTCTTAAAAAAACAAAAATCAACTACATTGTGGCATCTTAATTCTTAGTTCTAGAAGATTTGATGACCCAAAATCCAAATCCTCTTTTCTCAACACTAATCCCTTCAACATTATACATATAGAAACCAAATAATAGTGCTAACTTCCCCAATTTCATACACAACATAACTTAAACTCCATTTCTTTCACAAGATCTTGCACTTTACATCTCCAAAACACACTCAAAATTCATTCACCATTTTCTATTTTTCACAAACTCATCAATGGCTATCACCACTCTCTCTTTCTCCAAACAGCCCCTCTCTTTTCAACTTCTCCTCCTTAGCCTTTCTACAAAAAACAACCCAAGAATTCACTTCCAACGCAATGCATACACCCACCAACGAAGATACACCCAAACAATACACCAACTTCCCATACGAGCCACCCTCCCCCATAACTTCAAACCCTTGAAAACAATTCACAATCCCCAAAACCACACAAGAATACCCCACAAAATGATGGTATGATTTCCAATACTTCCTAAACTTATGTGTAGTTTTTGGCCTAAAAAGCAGAGCAAGTGTTTGTAGCCACCCCAAACAGAACACTGCAAACCTGAGTTTACGGTGCAGCCCGTAAACCCGGCCCGGTGACAGCTCACCGAGCTTGATCACTATCGAAAACCCTATAGTTCCCATGCTTACGGCTGAAATTTGCACCCCTGCATGTATATAGAACCAAACAGGGCATACGGCATTGATATGCCGTAGGTAACGAGCCGCTAAGGCCCCTAATGGTAGTAAAAAACCCCATGAGATTTTGTTAAGAATGGCATGTGTTAGTTTGAGTGGTTTAAGGTGGTTTTTTGAATGTGTTGTGGCCCCGGAAAGGACATCGATTGTGGTTATCGAGGCGAGGTCGTTGATCAAGGTGGGGTGTATGGTCGGGGAGTAGCCTTGGACGTATAGGCCGCGGTTCCAGACGAAATGGATTTTTGTTTTATTTGGGACGAGCTTTATCGTGGCGTAGATTTGAATTGTGGCGCCGCTGTGTATGGTGGCCATGCGGCCACCATACAGAGTGGCGGAGGATGTGAGGATGTGGATGTCTAAAGGGCGGGAAAGGAGGGGGCTTTTTTGGAATTTTACGGTGGGGTCTAGTATGTAGGGGAGTAGGACTAGTTGACCCAAGTTTGGGTCAGGGAAGGCGATTAGGGCCCGCAAGCCCGTCATTTCGGGGGAGGTAGGGTTTATGCCCCACCCGACCCACCCCGAGGGGGAAATGAAGCTACCGAAGAAGGCTAGGCCGAGTTTGGCGTTGTGGGGGTGGTACTACCATGCTATCGAGGCTTCCTGTGTGGGGAGCGTCATGCATTTTCCGAACGTTTTGGACGAGGTTTTTGTTGCGCAGTGCGACGAAAAGGCCCCGTTTGGATGGAAGGATAGGAAGATGGGCATGAGAAAGATGAGCATATTGATGGAAATGTAACAAGAATAAGATCAAGATCAAGAAATGTGTGTGCCAAACATGAGTATTTAATTGAGTTAGGGGTTTATTTTTTAGTCCTTATTATTAATCATGAGATGCACACTATATATTTAGTGGACTTACCTTTGAAGATAGGCAATGTCTAATTTCATGATTGTTGTGTAACTACTACACCTCTCAATTTTTTCCATCATGGTTTTGGAAATAAATTCACTTTGAAGCTAAGATATATAATGAAGAGATTTAAATTTATATTATACATGGAAATAGGTCCACTTAAAGTTTGGTGCTGTCATTAATTAATTAGCTTACTAAAAAAGATTTAGACTGATACTTTTGAAGCATTTATTCATCCATTTCTCTGTTGTTATTTGAATTCAGATGACATATAGCACAAAAATATCTACAAGAAAAGCATCTTCTTAGAAACCATAAACAAAATTAAAGGAGAAAAAACACATCTCTGGATTCCTGCACAGTGTTCTGTCCTCATATTAACTTTGATAAAGGAAAAGACAAAGTCCTAAAGCAGATTATGACATTAGTATCATATCTTTGACAATGAAAAAACCACTTCCACATTTGTCTCATAGGATTCCATCCCTGCTAAATTCATCACTGCACCAACCCTTGCAAATTCTTGAGCAAAATGTCATCAGAATTAAGAAGAGGAAGAACAACACTTGAGGCGACATGCAACGCGGTCGTTAATCGAATAGTAAAGATTCCAAGAAACCTCCTAGGAGGATTCTCAAGAGCCATGAATCAAGGAATAGACCTAATAAACATAGGATCAAGAAGAAACCACAATCATGATCATCATAATCAGAATTTCCATTCTCAACCTCCCTTAAACTTTCCATTTCAAGATCCTTCTAACTTCCCTCCAATGATCCAAGAAGAATGGGCTTTTCTAGCTCGTTTCGAGCAGCAATTTGGCACCGAACATCCCTTTTTTTACGTGTGTCGTTTCATGGATGTGTTAAAGATAGCTCAGGATGAGCATAAGTTCTTGTTTGTGTACATTCATGAAGCGGAACATCCATTCGTCCCGTCTTTCTGCAGGGACACTCTGTGTTCAGAGTTGGTAGTGCAGTTTCTTGATGCTAATTTTGTCTGTTGGGGTGCACTTTGTAATAGAGGAGAAGGGCTGCACATGTGTACCGCTTTACGCGTGTCTAGTTTTCCATTTTGTGCTGTTGTTGCTCCTGCTGCTGCTGCTGATAATCTTGCTGTTATACAACAGGTTATCAAAAATTAGTTAACTGATCCAAGTTTAAAGATTTATGTTTATTTACTTTAATAGTGTTATCTAGCTAATTAATTTCTGTTTTATGTGTGTAGATTGAAGGTCCAGTTTCGCCGGCTGAGTTGGTGGAACATCTGCAAAGAACACTGGAAGAACAAGGGCTTGCGTTCGGGAGTGGGAGGGCTCGTCTCGAAGAAAAGAGACGAGCAGATCATCGCTTGAGGGAAGAGCAAGATGCTGCTTATTCTGCAGCTCTGAAGATAGATCAGGTACAACAATTTAGCACTTATGTATACCAGTCGCAGCGTGCATTTTTTTTAAAACGTATTAGTTGTTTCACTGAAAGGTATTAGTAGTTTTACTATAAAGTGATAGTTGATACCATGTGGCATGTGATTTCAGGAGAAAGAAATGGTTCAAAAGAAGTCAAGTTCCGAAGATAGAGTTGCAAAAACACTTAATCTATCTAGCATTGGTGCAGAAAGTTCTCAGAAAACAAGTTCAAATGCAGCTAAAAAGGGTGAAGTAACTCAGGTAAGACTCTTTTTGCATCATATTTTCTATAACATTTCGTTCGTCTAAGAATACGTGCAATCGGTTACTAGATTTTGATCCGTTTCCCAAACGGGGAGAGGCGGGAGCAGAGCTTCAAGTGCACAGAAAAGATCGAGGCGATTTATCGGTACATCGACTCATTAGGCCTTGCTGGAGATATTGGGAATTATAGGCTAATATCAAACTTTCCAAGAAAAGTATATGGTGTTGATCAAATGGGAATGAGCCTTAAAGATTCTGGGCTTCATCCAAAAGCAAGCCTATTCTTGGAGATCCTTTGATGTTAGTTAGTTCTTGATTTGTATTAAGACTTAATTAATGTTTGAGAAGTTGAATACAATCTTTAATTAGTTTCTTGCAACTTATAAGTAGATGGTTATGGAAATTTGTCTGCACAAAAAGTTTTTGTTGTAGTGTTTATACTTACTTCAAGTTTGTGAGGACCCATAGCCAGATTTTAAATTTTAATGCTTTTGTTGGGAGAATTATTTGTATTCATCTATCATTATCAACTAGTTTAAGTGCTTCTTTACAAATCCAAGTGAAAGGGTAGAAACATTTTTTAAAAAAAAACTGAGTCTAACAGTTTTAAAAAAAAAAGTGTTTCTACTCAACTTTGTTGATTTTGCAAACAGACACTAAATTGAGTCATGTAATTTATGTGGGGTATTACATTTTCCTTTTCTATGAAAGTATGTAGGTTTGATATCCTTATTCAAAATAGAAAAAAGATTTTTTTTTTAAATAGGTTAATTTATGATTAATTTGAGTGATTTGTACTTGATAAGTGTAAACCATCTCCAGCCAAATTTTATCTCCAAACCAACTTTATCCCCCTAAATTTATAATTTTATTATATAGGTTATTTTTAACCCAATTTACACTAATTTATAAAATATATTATTAAATTGTTCAAACTACTATTATATACTTTTAATATATATTTTTTTTTTTAAATTGAAACTTTAGATAATTATATTAGGGATTAAATTTTTTGTAGTCCACTAACGTGATTCATTTTGAAATTAATCCCGATGATTTTGACTTTTTGATTTTGATCCTATAAGTTATCAAAAAATTTGAAATTGTAACCGCGACATATGTAATTAATTTATTTTTTTCTTTAATTGTAAAATGTCATCTAAACTTTTTTAATATTAATAATTTTGAGTCAAGATTTTTTTGCGTATTTTTTTAGGGACGAAGAGTTTTATTTTTTGGATTTTTCAGTCAGTTTAGACTCGATAAACCGACCCGATTCGCTTTCTCTTTTAATATACAGATTATTTTTGAACCCGACCCAAAACATGACCAAAATTGTTAGGATTAAAAAAGTTCAAGTGACACTTTAAAATTAAAGAAAAAAATAAAATAATTACACATGTGGCAGTTACTTGTTTGGTAACCTGCTGCAGCAGGTTAAATGACCAACTTTAATTTTTTTGAAAACTTACGATACCAAAAAAAAAAAGTCAAAACGATCTAAACTAATTTCAAAATGATGCATAGTTACTACTGGACTACAAAAATTTAATCCCATTATATTAAAATTTTAATATAATATTTTTTAAAAAAGGTATTAGGAAATCTCATAAGCAACCAAAACGTGTGAAAGATAAGTAACGACTTTGTGATTCTAAAATCGAGAAATAGCGCACAAACCGTTTGATGAAATGGCGCATTCTTTGAGGCTCCATCCTGCTGCTTTGGCTCACAACAATTTCAATTTCAACCCGATTTCAACTCGTTATGCGAAACCCACAAACGCTTTCAACCTCAGAATTCGTTCTTCTTCGCAGGCTCCTGAAAATGCTCATAGAGTACGCTCTTTCTCTGCCTCTTTTGTGTATTTTGTTTTGAATTCTTGCTGAATTGCTGTATAATTTTGGACTCGTGGTGTTAATTTCATGTTTCATTCAGTTGGATTATCTCTTGGGTTCCTTTTCGATTTTATTGTTTGAATCTGATTTTGGGTTGTGGTGAAATTGGATTAGTTCTTTTTTAATTGCATTTATGGAAAAGTTTTGGGGTTTCAGAGAAGGTGAGATCCAATTTATTCTTGTTAGCTGAATTTCCAATTGAAAAACAAGAGTAGCCTCGTTCAATGCACAATTTGATTTGATGAAGTATTTTAATAAGGAGGATAATTGTTTATATTTGTGTTAATTAGCATTAACTTCGTTTCAATTTAACTGTCGTTTTAGATAAAAAAAATTGTTCCAAAATGTCTCATTCATTAATACTCCCTCCGTCCGGGGATAATATGCAAAATTGGCACAAAGATTAAGAAAGTGTAATAATGGGTAGAGTTTTGAGAGGTAATTTGGTAAACTTTTATGTATAATATAAAGAAAGGAGTTAAATTGTGTGTATGTGTGGGACCAAAAGTAATGACATTTTGTGTAATATTGTGGATATTGTGAGGATGAAGATTATGGAGGGTTTTCTATTTTGGGGATGTGCATGTTATTATGGGACGGACCGAAAAGAAAAATGTGCACATTATCTTGGGATGGAGTGAGTAACTTGCAGAGGGTATATTATGACCATAAATGATTCATTCATAACCTATTAGAGGGTATATTAGTCATTTTATATAACTAATCATTGGTACTAAATAACTTTCTTAATCTGTGTGAAAAACATAAAACGGCAGTTAAATTGAAACGGAGGGAGTAGAACAACTCCAAATACACCCCATATCCAAAATTCAAGAATATACTCTCTGAAAATCGTTCAATTAGTACCCAATTGCGGTTGTCTGCAGTTGCTTTATATGGCTGTCTTAAACTCTTGATAGTTAAATTGATGGGAAATAGTACATAGTTCATGTTGGGACCTACATAAGTTGATGGCTTTAAAGGTTCAATAAAATCATATGTTTGTGTTTGATTAGCTCGTTCATGTTGCAGCTGGTGGCACAAGTCAAAGAAAAACTTAAAAAGGAACACAGCAGTCTGCCAGTAGGCAAATGTGGAAGAGACGACGAAGAGATGATTCTTTGGTTTCTCAAGGATCGAAGGTTTTCTGTCGAAGAAACCGTCACCAAATTGAGTAAAGCCATTGTAAGTACAATTTGTTAGTCTCTAATCCTTTGACTGCCTATGTATATCATCTTTATCAAGAAAACATGCTTCAGTTAGAGCCCCTCTTGTTTATTGATTATGGTTAATTATTTCTTTTATAAACTAAGTAACAATAATTTTATGTTTATGTTTACCATAACAGAAGTGGCGTGAGGAATTTCACGTATCAGAATTGACGGAAGAATCAGTTAAACGTGTTGCGGCATCTGGAAAAGGTTACCTGCACAACCATCTTGATGTACATGGCAGACCAGTGCTAATAGTGGATGGATCCAAGCATTTTCCAGGGGTATGTAACCTTAAAGCCAGTATATTTCCTCTAATATTTGTGGATTTACAAAGTATAATCCAGCCCACTTTAACTTGCTTATAATTAGGTTTAAACTAGATTGCTAGAGGTACCCTTGTGAGGTTTGTCTTACTTCACGGTTGATGAACTTGAAAGACCCAACATTTAATAATACTATGTATAATCTTTAAGTGAGGCATCTGAACTCAAAATGGATGGTTGCAGAAAAATATAGTTTCTAAATCAACACTAAATCTCATAGAAACTGTGGTAAAACATACTTTCATCTTTTAGCAGTTTCTGACATGAAATGTTAGCTCTATTGTGTAAGCTTTTTTTCCAACTCAAGCTAGCTTGGTGGTGGTGTTAATGAAAACAGGAGTACGAGCAATGCGAAGACGAGAAGCTGTTTATATTCTTGGTGGAGAAGGCAATACGCAAACTTCAAGCTGGAAAGCAGGATATACTGGTTATACTTGACCTCCGTGGGTTTCAGGCACGAAATGCAGACCTTAAGTTCACAACATTTGTGGTATATTCTCCCATAATAACTATGTTTCTCATTAAATTTGTGAAAGCTATTTGCACAAAGTTAGTTACTTGTTGTGGTGTTTGCAGTTTGATGTATTCTACTGCTACTATCCGAGGAGATTGAGTGAAGTTGTGTTCGTGGATGCTCCGTTTGTGTTCAAACCATTTTGGCAGCTAGTTAAGCCCTTGCTAAAATCATATACCTCTCTGGTCAGTACTTCTTATCTTTTACAACTTTGAACCATATATATCGCCTTTTGATACTCATTTGTTTTTAAGGAAAAGTTGTGAACAAAGATGGCTTGGAGATTGTAGTTCATAGGAAAAGTGACTTTTTCTTTCTTTTTTTGTCATCGTCTCATGCATTTCGATTTTGTAAGGTGAGATTTTGCTCGGAAAAGGATGTCAAACAAGACTACTTCACAGCAGATACTCTTCCACCAAACTTTTAAGGGGTGTTCTATTCCACCGAAGCACCGGAGGGCATGTGAGAATTTGGTAGTCTTTAATTTGTAATATTTTGATAACTCAGTATCATTTTTAAGCTTTAATTGTGTCCTACAGTCCTACTGGAAGAGAGAAAGGAAAAAGAAAGAAATAATGAAAGATGTTGAATTTTTTGTATTCTTAGTCGGGGGGACGAATAACATGTTCTGAAAATATAATGCAAAAAGAGTTTTTTGTATAACTGTCTTTCATTTTTTATCTCTCGCATTCCACACAATCACACCTTCAGACACACACTTGTCCAGACAGCTATATCGGCTAACACAATGCAAATTATTAACAAATAAAAACTACCAGATGAAGTGGTAATGATCATAGAGACTAAGTAACACCTGTATGACTAATGCAAGATCCAGTTCCACCATCAAGGATAAAATACAAGTTCAAAACTATTGTCACAGTGTAATAAGATAAGCATATTACTCCCACTGCTTTGGTAGTTTACTCTGCAGAGGCTTCATCGAAACGTTTTAGGTCAAAACTGAGCAATATCCCTTCAAAAGAACCAAGTTCCATTCCTGTGGAAGCATAACATTTCATTGTAAAGTCATATAATACAGAGTCAATAGATAGCATATGCAAAACAAAAAAACAAGTTTCGTTCCTGTGGTAGCATCACATCTCATTGTAAAGTCATCTACAATACCGAGTCGACAGATAGCATACACAAAACAAAAAAAAAATCTATATGAAATGATTGATTATATAAGGTTAACACAAGTAAACAAATACTCTTGATAGAACACAAATAAAAAAAATTCTACGCAAGTTGGCAACAATTAAAGAGCAAAAAAATTTTTCCAATGGAAGCATTGATATCAGAAGAAAAATCAGAATGAATTAGTTTTCTAATCACCAATAAAAATAAAATTATGTACGTCAAAACAAATATCAATCTCGAATTCAACAATAGTTATACAAACAAGCAGATACATAACCCATCAGGTCAAACAACCAGATATTACAATGCAAACTGTGAGATGTGAACTTAAAAGCAGGCAACTAAATAATATAAAACTCTTACCTGATCAATCATTTCGAATGGATGACAAATTCCCCTGTCCACCTGGTACTCGTTCAAAATCTCCACCTTGCGAAGATCTGAAATCACCATCTTGCAAAGAGCCCCTCTGTGAATATTGGTTCCTGGGTCCCGGTTGATTGAAGTTTCCCTGATAAGACGACATTGGATTTCCTTCCCCTGATCCTGCTGGACTAAAATTTTGTTGAGGTGTGTAATTTGGTGTATTCCCATAACTTTGCTGTGTATTCTGCCCAAAGCTCTGTGGTGGTGGTTGTCCGTAGCCTTGATTTGGCGGAGGTGTATAGCCCTGCTGTGGTGGTGGTGGTACATAATTCTGCTGTGGTGGTGGGCCATAGTTCTGCTGACGTGGAGGCCCATAATTCTGCTGACGTGTAGGCCCATAATTCTGCTGGGGTCGTGACCCAGGCCCATAGTTCTGCTGGGGTCGTGGCCCTTGACCGTAGTTCTGCTGGGGTGGAGGGCCTTGACAATAGTTCTGCTCTCTTGGACGATTATCCCTGTTGCTTCGTCTACCATAATGTACAGGGGGAGGTCTAGGAAAAATCTCTCCATTGACATATTTGTCTCCTACAATGCGTTTTTTAAAGAGAGAAGAATCACCACCAAAGATAAGCACTCAGAGAGTCAATTAGTAGTAGTAGTGACTGAAAAACACTAACCTCCATATTCCTTATTTACTGGATCTATGTACGAATCTGGCAATACAAACACAACACCCGGTAGACCTATTGACAACAAAATTTAATAACACTGACTAAAAAGTAAAATACATTGGTCAGTAGATTTGTAACAATCGCAACACTTACTTTTAAACTTCTCAGATGTTTCCTCCGTACACTCAACCTGAAAGCCTTGATATGTTGTTGTACTAAGTGCATATATTTTCTTCTTCGCCTCTTCCACACTGAAAAAAACAAATAAATAAGATATATGCACTATATCATTGTGATGCCCAAATCAGCAAAAAGGTGAACTCATAAACAACTATACAAAATGGTACACAGAATATCAATCATACAAGTGCAGATAAAGTCATGAGAATACACATCATTTCCATAAGGCCCCGATCTTGTAATGAGATGAGAAAAGGATAAATGTGCATATTTAGAATAAACAGCTCAGACTATGAAAACTTAGCCACAAAATAAAGTCAATAACCAGAGAAATCATAAGGCAGTAGTAATAAGGCACAACCATTAAATCTTGACACAATTCCAGCCTCCCTCACCCTAAAGGGCATGAATGCAGGGGGAAATTACAAATAGGAGGAGTGTATCGTAAGTTCGTAACCATGCTGCTATATACCATTAACGTAAATTAAGTGGACTGAAGTGTGTATATTTCCCTATTACTTCTCCAACCTCAAAACTCACTCCTCCATACCAAATCTACCACCACTAGATGACCATTTTGTTAAAATCATATATTCCTATATAATCAAATAGCCCAAATATAAGAAAACGAGAAATCTCCACTGACCCCAGCAAAAGGAAAAGGGAATAAATCATTTTCACAGGTCAAGTGGGGGAAACAGCACTAAATTGTGGCAACCTTATAGAATGAATAAACAACACACGATAACCAAAACATATATCGCCACTAGAAAAACGAAAATTAAAGGAAATGAAGAGTCCGACACTAGCGAAAAAAATAGCATCTTCATAAATGGAAATCAATTTTCAGCAGCAAAAACTGTATTAAAAAGAATAAGAATTGAATCAACGAGAGAAAAGCATTGGTTACCTGCCGAAGACTTGGGCAGCCGTATTAACATAGGTATCAATCATCTGATCGCGAGTAAGATTGGCATCCTTGGGGAAATCAATGGTGATTAGCCAGTGGTTGTAATCGCATCCTTCAAATAGGATAGTATCGGGCCTGATTTCGTCGGTCTCGGAGTCAAGTGTGTTTCGGAAGAGGGAAGTTGTTGACGTGAAGAACCGCGTCGCCGTTTGGACGGAGGAGAGAGTAGCTGTAGGGGTGTGGCTAGAAAGAAGGCCGGAGGAAATTGGCCTGAGGCCTTGCCGGGAGCTGCGAAGGACGGATAGTGAGAGGGAAAGAGCACGGCGGAGACGGTGAGGGTTAAGGGCCATCGCCGGAGATGCAGAGCTAGGTCTTTTGGGGTTTAGGCTGTGGGAGGGTGAGAGTGTATCAAATGTATCTATTTTCAGTTTTATTTACGATCATTTCTACGTAAACCTTCCGCGAGATAAAATCATTTTTTGTTTTGTAAGTTTGGATTACATTTTTATTTCTATAAGTTTGGATTACATATTTTATTTTAGTCTTGAATATATTAATTTTAATTATTTTTTATTGTAAATTTTAAAATTTCGCTGAAATCTCGCAAGATTAAGTGTGTGACTTCATATGACATGATACTTTAAAATTTAGATTTTTTTTTAAATTTTTGGACAACCTACACGGATGGACTATCAAGTAACAAAAAAATAATAATAATAATTTTGAAGTGTCGCGTGAGATGCATATATTTATTCCAACAAAGTTCCGGCGAGATTATCATTACTAAATTATATGATTACAATATTCACATATTTACATTTATTATCATTACATTTAAATTTATACATACATTCAATCCAACTAGTTCATTCATTTTATGCATAAAGATTTATCACATTACCCTTCAACATTCTACCTATTATATTTTTCAACATTCTACTTATTATATTTTTTTTTAATATGTGTGCTAAAAAATTAGGGCAAATTTTGTTGGGAAAGTGGAAGTAACTAGTAAAATATCAGAAATTCGTGAAAATGCAACCTATATAAAGAAAAATTGGAATGATACCAATTATGCCAGGATTTGGATCAAGCGTGAGAAAATGGATGTGATTAGTAAATTTATAGTTTTTAAAAATTTCAATCTCAATATTATTTTAATAGAAAAAAAGGAGTATACAGTGTATGAAAATAATATTTTAAAAAAACTATTGCTAAAACATGCAAAAATATTACCAAAATAGAGAGTTTTATGTGCTTTGAAATGGCTTGTTATAAAGTTGGAAACTCATTTTTCTTTGAAAAAGAGGCCAAAAATGACTGACTGCCTACGCTCAACAGCCTCAGCAATTTTAACAAAACAAAAGTCACACAAACATGCAACCTGCAACATGCTTAAACGAATTTAAACTATTGATGATGTGTACATTATATGTAAATACACTGGAAGATAACTCTATTTTCCTATCTTCTAATCAAGAATGCAAATAAGAAGGCAATGTTGTCCTAGTACCAGAACTTTTCTTTCCCAACATAGGCAACTTAACTTGACAACAATAAACAATGACCAGAATAAGTGACAGCAAAACAAATGTGAGTAAAGTAGAAGGTCTGATTACGCTACTGTCTTTCAGAATGGACACACGATTATTTTGCGAAATTCCAGCATCGTGCCATAAGAAATCTCCCTCGATTAGTGAAGCGCCTAATGTCCAAGAAACGTCTCCGGGCCCAAATATTATTTCCACATCACTGAGACAGAGAGCATTTTGGATAAGTGATGTTAGATAGGGAACTCGGAAGCAATCGTGTCCGTTGATGTTTTTCTGATCGGTCAATGATCTTGAACATAGTTCCTGTCCCAACTCCCACATCTTCGTCACGTTTGCCTTCGCGCTCAGATTAAGTGCATGATAGACGGCAAAGAACCCCGACAGTGCATGATAACGTGAAACGGTATGCAATATTTTTGCTAACTTCGAATTTTTATTGCCTGAAGATAAGAAAATTGAAAGTAAATGTTCAGAATCTGATAGTGGATTATTCAGACAAGTTCATAGCTATCCGGCAATATATCTGGTTTCTGGCAAAAACTCAATTTTAACTTAATTTTGATCAAGGTTACTCATTCGCAAATAAACTGAAATATAATTAGAAGTATTAGTTCATACAAAAACTAAAGTATTAGTTTCTTGCCAGAACAGTATAAGAACTTTTTCAATATATAAGCTAGTACTTTTCATCATATGAGCTTATACTTTTCGTTGCATGAACTAATACTTTTAGACCCTTTTTTTTTAATGATTCGCGAAAATATATAAAATTTGGTTGAAAATTTTTAGTCAAAACTGCATCCTGCCTATCTTTCCTAGAGCTATAAAACCATGATGTCTCCACATAGAAAAGAAACAAGGGGACACTGCCTAAGGATACAGAAAATCATATATGCTGAATTGCTGATAGAGATACATATCTGTTTCTGAGATCACAGAACATGATACAGATCATTAACTAACATCTTGCAGGTATGACCATGAGACATTCAATTGACGTACTGGTGAATAAAGATGACAACTTAAATAACTGTAAACATATTACTCATTCAAGATACATAATTCCATTTTCAACTAACCTCCATAAGAAAACAGGCCTATGCATTTTGATCGCTTGAGCTGGTGCGATGAATTTAAACTGCTTGAATTGATGGCAGCGTCCCTTGCAATTATTTCACATTGCTCCCAATCCGGATTCCCAACAAGGAACACAGAATTCAACTCGTTCTTATCCACACGATTACTCAAATTTCTAAAAGCTCTATGATCTACACCGAAGCAACCATGGCATGTGTAATTCTGTTCAAAACCAGAACCAAGACACGGATGTCTCACTTCGAACATGCCATCAAGACTCTCTCTCATCGCCTGAGTATGACTTAGCATCACAATTGTCCTATCAAAAGCTTCATTCAATCCAAAAGCCGGTAATGAATAAGCTACAAGATTGTGTTCAACTGGACCGATTCTTGATCTAAAAGCATGCTCGTCCTCCATTGAAATGTCTACCTCAGCCACCACCTGAAGAGACGAGCCCCCTAAATCAAGAAGTCCCAATGTGGACAGCCTAGACGAACTCCCAAACACCCCCATTTTATAATTCAGAGCAACCCAACCGTAGTAAGCTTCTTCCTTCCCACTCAAAACTCTAATCCAATTTTTCCTATACAGAAATCTATGCTCTTTCACAACATTTTCGACATTTACCAAAATTCGTGTAGCTTCTTGAGGCATTAACCTTCGCATTCCAGCTGTAGCTAAAATGAATATAGGCGTTCCAGCCTGCTTATCCAACGGCACCCATTGTTCTGCATATCTAATCAACGGTTCCAAAGAGGCCCTCACACCGACTGCATCATTAACAAAATTATGCAAGCCGGGCTCAGTTTGCATGCAATGGTACTCACAGCCACTGCTCTTATTCACATTATCTGGATAACTACGCAACAAAACAGGTAAGTTCCCATAAATTTTACTTCCATTTCCAATCATCCACTCAAACACATTTACCCTTGAGCCAGTACTTCCACAGTCCAATACAACTGTGAAATATGTGTTCATCTCAGGCATAAGAATGCGATCTTTAAAAATTAAATACCCACCAACTAATCCTAAAATTACTAAGACTACCAAAATGGAAACTATAACGAACTTTCTGAATCTAGGGTTGTGAAAAAACCCTGAATTTTGAATTTTTGATTTCGAAGGCGACTTGGGCTCCATTCTAAAACCTTAATAAACTGAATCAAACACAAATATTACTGATCCGCTAAACATATTCTCTGATACGTGATTACGAATCTGAGGTGACACTACCTGATTAACTAAAACAATGATCCAGATTACGAAACCTCGTTCATATTTCTAACGAATTCATCAACAAATCTCAAGAATAAATTAACAGGAGAGGTGCTCAATGAAATGCCAGTATACCTTTTTCGTTGCAGATCAATGGCAGCTCTGAATTGAAGAGTAGGTGATTACTGACTATGCGATTACAGTTGGATTGAAGAGGGCGTGATTTACACACTGAAACACTGAAAATGAAACTCCCTCGTTCTCGTATATATTTTTTTATTATTATTATTAAGAAAATACTCTAAATTTGTCGTTTTTGCTTGTAAGTTGTAACCTTGTTTTGGTTTCAAAAAAAAAAAAACACTAAATTTTTTAATTTTTTTTGTTTATTTGTTATTTTATTTATATTTTTTTAGCGCAATGTTATTTTATTTTTTAAAAACCATAATACTCCTTTCTTTTAGCAACTAATCAGTAATTACTATGTCAATTGACAAGTTTGATAACTAAATTAAAATACAGTCCAAAAAAATAAAAGGAATATCTGTTAATTTATTCTAGTTTTTGTCAAAAAATAAAATAAAATTGTGCAACGGTTTCAATTTTGACACGATTTGAGTTATTTTAATAGCTCAAAATGAAGAGTATTGATTCATAAAAAAAACATACTAGTTTTTACAAATAAAAAATTTAATTTATGTGCTAAACATTATTAATACATTTCAATACATGGATTATTTCCAAAAGAAAAAATGTTTGATTAAAATCGTGGGTTAAAATTGTACTGATTACTCAAAATGTTAGTCCATATACCATTACAATATGTAAAAATGATACATACTATTTTTTCAATGTTACCCCAAAGTGTTTTATTATGTTATAATATATATTTAATGTATTGTACAATATAAAATATTAATATATGTGGTACAACGTGTTAATGTGCCGGATATTAACAGGTAATGTAGCATGGAAAAAGTCATACATATTGATGATTATAAAAATATGTATATCTTCCTATAGAATCTCCTAATATTCCTTTGGCCATATGAGATTTTTCTTATGTTGGTCCAATGCTAAATTTGTCATTTTCAGCATTGGATTATAGCTATAAAACATTTTATGAAACGAGAAATATCCAACTGTGAGAGGAAATAGTCTACTCCCATCATCCAAAAAATGCTACATTTTTCTTTTATTTTTGCCAGTAGGTAAAATCTTTAACTAATGAGAAATATAAGCCCAAATATATATCTGTTACTTTTAATCATAAAATGTCAAAGGATCAGACATATGAGCAAATCATAAGACCAGTTAAATATATATATATATATTATGAAGATTAAGAGATGCAAGTTGGTTTCATAAAAAAAATAAAAAATGATACAAGTGGTTAATAATCAATCAACCAGAACTTAATTATTATACTGCATTAAAATTGAACATGAGTTTGAAAAAAAAAAGGAAAAAGATATTCAGATATGTTTAATGAGCATCTTCTTCTTCACAGAATTTAGTGTACTCTTTTGGGCCCAATAAGGATTCCAGTTCTGAAGGATTGCTGGGCTTCACCTTAATCATCCATCCATCTTCAAATGGGCTTGAATTGATCTTCACCCCATTACAAAATAAGATCATAATTTATGTCAAAAATAGCAAGAAAATGAGTTGCAACTTAATTGAAATAATTGACCCCATTGGAGTATCGATGAAATGAAATACGAGATTGAAAATAGATAAGATGTATGGTACTAGTAGTATATAAAGTTATTACCAGTCCAGAAGAATCGGAAAGCTTAGGGTTGATCTCCACAACCTCGCCAGAGATGGGTGAGTTGACATCACTAGTGGCTTTCACACTTTCTACAACTCCGAACTTTTTGCCCTGCGACACTCCTTCTGACACCTCTGGCAACTCTACGAACACAACTTCACCTAGATGGTCCTAAAAACAAAGACAATCGAACACAATTCTTTGTTATATTTTGGTATTATGTCGCCTGCTATATGTGTTGGATGTCTGACATGTGAAAATAAATTAATGGAAACTCCTAATTTTTAGCTAAAAAGCACCAAAATGGGGGTTGGGTTACCAATCTGGAATTCTTGATTCTTTAGCTAGCTATGACTATGAGTGATGACATTTTTGTTCATACCGTATTCATAAGGTGGCAATTTACTTCCAACAAATTCTAATTTTGCTAAATTTATCATTTTCAATAACTATATAAACTTGTTGTTGTAGCAAGACCAATAATACATGTACATGTATTTATAAAGATAGAGTTTTTTGTGTATTATTACCTGGGCATGGTCAGTGATACCAATGGTGGCCACATCACCATCATGCTTCACCCATTCATGTGATTTTGCATACTTCAGCCCCTCCAACACTGCAATTAATTCCCACCAATTAAATATACTAATACACAAACAATATTTCAAGATTAAATAAATATAATAAGTTGTATTTTTACCAGTGGCAAAGGTTCTGGAAATAGAAAAGGTAGGAGAAACAAGAGCTGATTTAGTTGAGAGTATGAGAGCATTTGCCGTAGAAGAAGCCCACATTCTCAAAGCCATTTTTCCAAATATCTCTTCACTCTCTGTGTGTAGATTTTGACTGAAACAAAGGAGGGCTTACAAAATAACACAACTTTGCTTTATTTATTTCTTTATTATTATTATCTTTGATGAATGGTGGAAAATGAAAGCCTCATCTTTGGAACTTGGAAACCTGACATATTTTCATTTCTTATTTATTATTATTTATATTACAAATCATTTAGTTTCATTCAAATTGTCAAGATTTTGTTGTAAATGATCATCTTGAGAAAATAGCAAGACAGTCAATTTGCAGTTGGGTTGAGGTGAAACCCGATTATATTAATATATGAATATAGAAAAATTTCTATTGTGAGTTTTAACCAAGATTAAATAATCTTATGGTACTAATTATTATAACTAAAAATGTAATCTTGTGCTAGAAAATTTATACATATTTACTGCATTATTTCACTGTAGATGACATATGTTTTACATCCTTGTCACAAATCTAAAATCTTTACACTATATTATTAAATTTCAAATTCAATAAATAAACGACCAAGTGAGTATTTCCTATGCCGTGAGGTCATAAATTCGAAATTCATTTTCCGTTAAAAAAAAAAGGGCATTACCTAATTGTTTCTGGACGATTTTATTGGTCAATCATTTTTTTTTCTTTATATGTTCGTTCCTTAATGAAAATAATATATTGCTCTCATATTTAAATTTAGTAAATCAGTAGTAATACTGTCACGGGTTGCCAATCCTCTGTTTGTAAGTGACTAATGATAACCTTCACTTGTTGTAATTCTCTTGAAAAATTCATTTGTTTTTGGGTAAGTGTAATTTTTATTTTTTTTTATAAATTCATCAAATAAAATTATGATACATTCACCACAAATTATTATTATATGAGATGATGTAATTTTAATAAATTTTATACTTAATTGAAATTAAATGTATCTTATTTACTCAAATGTTTTATTCGGCTTGAATTTTTCTTTCGAACAATTTAATAAATTTTGGATCGTGTCACATAAAATTATACACAAAAGGTGTAATTACATATTCAATAAACTGTATTGATTGAGATTGAGGGCAGTTATATTTATTAGCGATTCTTTTATGTAGGTTTGGCCAATTTATAGAACAACCGTGTAACAAGACTTTGATCCATGTCTATAATGCATCCTATTGTTTATGTTGGGGTCTTTACAAAATAAAAAATAAGAAAAATTGAGTAAATAATATAATTTAGCGATTATTAAAAAAATATTCAAAATTGTAAGTGATAATTATTTTCAAATGAGGAACAATCGTTTAACTAGGTTCACACAATTACCTCTAATTCAATATGAATCATTTTGAAGAATGGGTTGATCCGAATTCCCGCCCCCAATCCATTCACTCCAATTTTTGCCCTATTCACGTTAAGCGATAACTCTCATTTCATTCTCACTCTCGCGTCACTATGTCGCGCCACCGCCACATCGCGCCGTGCGCCATTAATCTTACCGTTGTTGATGCTTCAATTCTGATTTTTTTCAATATAAATTGTGTCTTTACTAGTGACATTGATAGTTTTTTTGCGTAACAGTAATATTTTTTCTTTATAATAGTGATATTTTATTTGTGTAACACTGACACTTAGTTTCTCTTACAGTAACAGTGATAGTCTTCATAAGTAACAATGATTGTTTTTATGTGTATTAATGATAGTTTTTTATTTTTATTTTTGCATACAAGTGATAATTTAATAGAGTTACATTGAGTTTTTATACATAACAATGATATTTTATGTGTATAACAGTGATACTTAATTTAACATACAGTGACAGTGATAGTTTTTATATGTATAGGTGTTAGTTTTTTTTACATACCAGCGAGATCGTCGGAAATGAAAACGCAAATTCCTCCAACAAATTAAAAAACAAAAGACGAACATACGACGACGATTTTCAGTGGATGTGTTTTCGATCGCCATTCAGAAGACGAAAATGAACTCAAATGATAGTTTTCGCTCGCTTGAGTGGTAGTTTTCGCAGGGGAGAAGGAGGAGAGGAGAACGGATAGAGGGGCACAACAAAAAATAAACTCAAATGATATAGACAAAGTCTAGTATGAAAATTTGCATGCATGAAAAAACTTTTATTTACAAACAAATTATGTATATGGTGAAGGTAAGACAAAGTCGAGTGGTTCACTCGGCCCGAGTGATTCATGGTTCGCAATGCTCGAATAGGTCATGATTTAGGGTTCATTATTTAGTGTTTAGGGTGTAGATGGTTCACCCGATCCGAATATGTCATGATTTAGGGCAATTTTATAGTTTTTCATACATGAAAATTTTCACACTATACCTGCTCAATGATATATATGTGACTCGTTTGTAGTGTGTGTATTGACACGGGTTCATAACATGGACTAGGTTTATACAAATTTTGTCTTTCCAAATTTATAGAAAATAGATATTAAGTGTTTTATAAAATATTTGAATTAAATAAAGGGCACACTTGCGTGAGATCGTCTCATGGTGAGATAGAGTGTAATTTGGATATTGACGCTTTAACACTTTTGGAGAGGTGAGTGCTAATTGTGCTAAATTGCACTTCGTCTCATGCATGAGACCGTCTCGTACGAGTTTTTGTCTTAAATAAAATATTATTAAGAAATTAGAATCGGGAGTACAAATTCTAAAATTTTAAATTAGAGTACATCTCCTATGAAACTTGTTTATAATATGAAATTTATACATTTACACTTATAAACCATAAAATTTATCAACTGATACAATTTCACTTATAAATCAATATCATAATATTAAGTTAGGTATTAATTTATAAAAATAATAATATAAATTCATAATAGGATTAAGTTTCACATGAGAATTTAGGTTTAAATTATAGATGATTAATTTAAATACACAATTCATTAGTTGTACAATTCTGGGGTCCCTATTTTTACACGCAGGCTATTAATTTCCTATAAATAATAAATTAAATTTGTTTGCATTTTTTCCTTGTATTTTTGTACTAAAAAAACAGTTCCCAAATAGAATCAAAAGAGCCCCTGAAGAACCCTAATTTCACAAATTTGTCCCTTCGGGTTGCCTTCTGTTGACTCTATCCGAATCCCCTCTATTTCTGCAAATTCCATCGCAAGGATAAAACTATCCGGTGGAAAATCTATTTTCTTATCAAATTCTCCAATTCAGCTCTTCTCCTTCGAGTTCATCGTAAGTTCTATCATTCTCTTTGTAGTTTGTGTATATGTACAGATACGATATATTCAGGTATCGATGTTGGCATGTTTCTGTAAGAATGCGTCTTTTGAAATTATAGAAATTGGGAAACTCTTATGGTGGTTTCAAATTCTTTTAATCTTCTCAAAATTCAAATTGTGTGCTGTGGCCATAGGAGAGCTGGTACTTCGTTTTAGGGAGGAGGTTTGGTTTAATTCCTTCCCCACCGCTTAATTCCCATTTGTAAAAGGATTAGGAATAAAAAGAAAAAAGAAAATCGCTGATATTTCATGGAAGGGTGGGTATATAATGTGTTTCTGTTTGTTTTTGAATAATTAGGACACGTTTATTATTTTTCTTGAACTTAGGGCCACTATCTGAAGAGAGAATTTACAGTGTGAAGATTATGAGTTAAATGATTGTATTGATTGATCATATCATATAAGCTCTACATGATTGATTCTGTGTGTACTTTTTTTTAGGGCTCATTGTTGTTGGTGCAAATATGGATTCAGTGGCAAGTTCCTGTGTGCATCTGATGTAGATGATGGCTTTATCAACACATCAGTTGCAGGTACATTTCAGATCTTCATTATTAATGGTAAAGAAAATTGAGCTTATATCTCCAGTGAAGTACTTGGAATGATAATTTAGTATCCTAATGACTATGAGATGCTTTATTTGTTAGAAGTAGAAACATTCTTACTTTGTGTATAAACTATAAAGCTATAAATCAATGTTGAAGCCTAACCAATTTTGTCAGTGTTGAGTGGCAACAGATTGTGTTGTTATATAGGGTTACATTTGGGCAGTGGTAATTATTAATATATTATTTTTACTTTTGCAAGGTTGTACATTGGCACAGCCCACTAGTCATCAGGTTCAGGATGTAGTTTACTATTTTATCCCTCACTTTTAAGGCTCAATATCTGGGTTCCGTAACTTCCACTTTAGTCAGCTGCAAACTGCAGTTAATTTTCCTGAGACTTCTACAGATGTTGCTGCCTTATATTACTCATGACATGAATATACTCATACATTAATTATTGATTTAGTACCGGACCAAGCCTTTTCTATAAAGAGTGAGTGTAATTATCTTGGATGATATAGCCTCATAAAAATCTGATTCATGGTGGTGTTACAACTGTATCACCTTATTTTTATATACTCTCTGCCTTATCAACTTTGTTATTGTTTTCATCTCTCTTTATAATATGAAACATTCCTGTGGACTTCAGCTTTCCCAGATTTAGATGTGAAATATATCTTCTTGATGACTTTAAGCAGGGTTCTTGTTGCACTTTCCCTTCTGCGCCTTCATCATGGAGCAAAAGGAGCAAGCTTAAGCATGTTTTACCTTCTCCAGTTGGGAGAAAGGATAGATTAATTTCTTTGAAATGCAGATCGTGTTCGAGGTGAGACTTTGCCCTTGTATTTTTTAAAATATTCTGAGAATTTGTATTTGATATCATATCTATATGGACCATCATCTCCATTTTCAAGTAGTCCAGTGGGTTTTCTGCTAGAGTTTTTTATGGGGGAACCACCTTTGGTTGGTTGCATAAACTCAGGATATAGGTGGATTGTGTTCTTTGACATTGCCAAAAATCATCATCTTGATGTGTCTCAAAATGGATTTCTTTTTTCATATATGCCTTTGTGTGTTTTTTTTAATGAAACTTCACTTGTGGATGAACATTTCATGTGTGGAAATCATCCATTGAATCAAATGTTGGAGGACTTCTCAAGAAGGGAAGATCGATCCTATCTCCACCATGAAGGACACTACGAGCTTGTCTTCAATTGCATTTATATTTTCTTGCATGCATATACCTCAGCAAGTTTGATTTGTCGTAATGTACTTTTTATATGTAGATTAACTCTAAGCAGAATCCTGGCTATCTAAAGATATCTAAGGGCTATCCATAGCTTCAGCACTTTTCATAAAGAATAAAACGGCTGTCTGAATCTATGGAAGGGTTTAGTTTTTTCAGTGGAATATGATGTCTTGAAATTCTTCTTTTAGGTTCTCTATCATGAAATTTATGGTGAAAAAAAAGGTCATAACCTGTCTTTAGATCAAACATGTGAAGCCTACATTTTACCAATGATTTATGGAATGCTAAAGTTTATCCATTTTTTCGGATTGTGTATTTGTTTTGAGAAGTTCAATTCGTGATCATTCCATATACTGTTTTATTACAATAAATATCTTGCTTCCAGTGGAGGTGCTTCTTTTGTTCTTGGATCGAAGTCAAAAGTATTGAAAGTGTCGGCGTTCAAAGGTGGCAGTCAAAATGATGATTCAGGTGGCAGAGCTAATGGTTCGAAATCCCTAAACAAGGCTAAAGTTTCTTATTTGCAACATGAGAGTGATGAGTCTCCTGGCTATACTCAGCAGCAACATGAAAGTTCGATATCCCCAAAGGTACTAAATCATGCTTCTTACTCAGCAGCAGATGAGAAAACAACAAGCTCTCTGGCTATACAAAATCTATTTAAAAACTGGTTGATGTTATTGCGTACACCATCACAAACACGAGAAGTGGAGGGATCTCCCGAAAAACCTCACGTGGAAACATCGGGAGTGCCAAAAACTGTGCAAAAGCAAGAAAGAGGTGAAATTTTGAAGGCAGCTTGGTGCTACTTTCAGAGTTTGGATGCAACAATAAAGATACCCTTGCTAATGTTGTAAGTACTGTGTATCTCTCGCTCTGGGTTTTTGAAAATCTAATAAATGAGTGGAGATCTGTGGGCGTTATTGAGATTTGAGATTGGTGCATGCAAGTACGATTCCTGTCCCCATCATATCCTCCAAGGGATGAAAGATTTATCCTGAATCTTTCTTATTATTTTTCAGATGTGTTATCTAAAAATTAAGTTGATGATTTATTTGTTTATGTTGTCTTCTGGACTACTTTGTCTTTATTTCCTCAACTAAATAGTTATGGCATAAATTTGACTTTACTTTTGTTGAGTATTAAGAAATCGGATAAATTATTATCATTGCATGTTGTTAATACTTCTGTTTTGGCTTGCTATCTGTTATAGCGTTTTCTTTCTTCTAAGTTCTTGATTCAGTATTCTACTGCCAGCATAAGGTCAAAGCAATGCCAAGAATTGAACAATTCAGAAGGCTAGAACCTATTGTTTACCCTTATTATGAACAGTTAATTACATATTGATGACTTGCGTTGTATTTTTGTTTGCAGCACGCCACTGTACCTCGGAGTAAACCTCATATACGGGAAAGAGGTATCAAAAGAATTAACCCCACTGTGGATTCTTGGACCACTAATAGTGGCTCTCTATGTAAAGATGTTTCAGGCAATATGTGTCCTGTACGTATTTAGCTTCAAGAAGACGGTCGAAATAGTCAAGAACTTACCTTCCTACAGCTTGCTAGTATACGATTACATATTTCGTGGGAAGCTAAACGAAGCTCGGAATAAATATTTATGGCAACCCCTGGTAGATATAAAAAACAAAGACTATAAGGCGGTACTTAGGAGAAAATTGAAGGATTTGCAAACATGGTTGGTGGAGAAGTACCTGGATTATGTGGAGTCGATATGGCCATACTACTGCAGAACAATCAGGTTTTTGAAGAGGGCAAATCTAATATAGCATTAAGCTTTTTGGTTAAGATATATCTGTGCAATTGGCATGAGTTCTTTTTTTGTGGTTTAGTTCGTTCATTTAGGGTTAATATTCACTGAGGCACGATCTTGAACCTTGATGGATTTCCAGAAAAGGAGATTTGTATGGCTGGTTAATATTTGTACCGAGTATATCGATTGATTTGCAGGGCGCGTTCTTCGTTCAAACGTTTCAAAGCATAGATAGTATTGTCATTTATGTGAAGACACATCTGAATTTGTTTAATGAGAATGTGCCATTTTGTTATCTAATAATATGGTTTTTTTTTTACCTTCATATTGTGGTTGAGCTAGTAATTTTCCTCCTGCACTTGTCATTTTGCTTCGAGGGTGGTTTTGTTTCATTGCTGCAGATTATAAGTAGGAAGTAGGCTGAATATTTTTCCCAGTTAAAATAAATAAAATTTGGATTAGTATCAAATCCAGCATATGGTTTTTATTTAAACGTTTTTTAAAAGATGTATGTGAAATTCGAGTATGATTTGTGTTAACTTATTCTTTAGTGATGAAGTTTGGCCAAATTTCATTTGGTCAATAGTTGAATCTTTTCAAATATCCTGGATAAAATAAAATTTTAAGAAGACTTTGAAAATAGAGAAAATATTATTTTTAATCATGTAATTTTGGATGATTTTATTTCAGTCCTGTAATTTTTTACTTTTTCAATTTTAGTCCTGAATGTGTCAATTTCAGCCATTTTTATCAGAAATTTTAAAATATCGTCGGAATAAGCATGTACACCTCACGTGACACTTTAAAACTGAGATTTTTATTTTTATTTTTCGGCAATCTACACAAGTGAATTATCATGTAACAAAAAAAAAGATAAATTATGAAGTGTCACGTGAGATGCACATGCTTATTTTGGTGAGATTTTAAAATTTTCAACTGAAAATTTACACCTTCAGGATTAAAATTAAAAAAATAAAAAATTACATGACTAAAAATAGAATTGTCCAAAGTTACAGGACTAAAAATGATATTTGCTCCTTAAAAATACATAACTGATTAGCAATTTCAAATCAGCCAAAATAAAATAAAATTGTTTTTAGGACATAAGATTCAAATTATGTTTAAAATATCCTCACATAATTTTATATAAAACTATTGATTCATTTAGTTTGATTTGATGAATAATACCCCATTTTCGAGTTTGACAGAATTGGTAAATTAATAAGGAAAAAAGAGTATAAATAATAATATAATTAATTAATCAAAATACTAGTAGTATTAACTTTGTTCTTTCAAAAAAAAAAAAAAACTTTGTTTCTTCAAGGCTTCAACCCCAAATTTCCCTCCTCGTAAAGATCCCAGCTTGAGAAGTGCAACACAAAAATTCCCAAAACGAACAAACCAGCCGCTTTCGCTTTCCCTAACTCAAAACCCACCTCAAATTCTCCGAATTCCCACCATACCTGCAACGAATTCTTAATTGAATACCCTAAATTTACATCGATGAAATTATATTTTATTGAAAGAATTTTCACATTTTAGGAGTGGCAGTACTGATTGATAATGGCGCTCAAAGTTAATTCTTCATTTTCCTGTGTTTCCACGTATATTTCCTCACCTTGTCGAAGAAAGGCAAAGCTGAAGGTATATCAGTGCGTTTCCCTTAATTGATTTTGCTCAGTCCAATGATTGGGGGGTTTTGAATTGATGCCATGTTAATGCTTTAAATGCTGCAATCTGAATATAAATTAACTGTTTTTTAGTATTAATGTGGATTTAGAATGTAGTTATTATTCTCTCGACTGTAAATATGGCTTCTTGAGCTAGAAACTTGGACTTGTGTGACTGTTTTATATTTTTGGTTGCATTTTGTATCAATCCACCCAATTTTTAGGTTATTAATTTGTATTTATGTTTGTTTGTTTCATTTAATCACTTCTTTTAGCTTTTATCAACACTATTTTGTAGATGATCCCCCATAAATTGCATATTCTGATTGCCTTATATTGGTTTCAGTTGAGCTCAAGGCAAGGATTGTCTGGCCAGAAGCACATAAGTAAAGAAAGTTTGAGTAGGATAAAAGGTATCATTTAGAATAATTCAATCATATAAGTTGTAATAATTCAGTAGTTAGATGGGTCAGAGACTCATCATTTTCTCACAATTTGAAAGGCTTAAGTGTATGGTATATCAGAAAGTATCTTTTCTAGTGGTTCTATTGGAACTCACCTATCAAAGCATCATGATTGTTGAATCGAGAATTTTGTTAACATTTATGTCTGACAATATTTGTTCGATTTTATTTTTATTTGCAAGGTGTTACGACATGCCAGCTCATACTTAGAAAGCTACCAGTAAAAGATACCTTATCAAAGAGGCACATTCTCTTTGCCACCTCTGAAGATCAACATTCATTCAGTGAGCTTGAACCCGATGATCTCGAGCTGGAAACACTGGTTTCCCCATTGGAAGATAGTGGCCCCACAAATATTTCCTATCATGAAAGAGCAGAGGGAAAACCAGGATTTATTTCTTTTTACGGACCTAAGCAGAGAATAGACGATGAAAATTTCGTTTCTAGCCCTGTAGAAAGTCGAAATAGCCTATTGTGGCTTGTGGGTCCCACTGTTCTTGTTGCATCCTTTGTCTTTCCTTCCCTTTACTTGCGCAGAGTCCTATCCTCTATATTTGAGGATTCTTTAGTAACTGGTTGGTAAAATTTCTGCTATTTAGTTGATCCTTAAATCCTAGTTCGTTCATTAGCTAGTCTTTCTTTCTATTGTCTTCATTAACTGGTTGGTAAAATTTCTGCAATGCTAGTCTTTCTTTCTCGTGATGGATGTTTCTATTGTGTTCAAATTCCTAAATGCAGTTCATTACAGTAGGGTAATAATGATACCATATGGTACTGATTAAAATGTCTAGATGCACTTTTAAGTTCAATCAGTTGCTTGCTAAACAGATATATCTTCTTATTCTGACAGCGACAACTTAGAAACCATTGCAAAACTATAATATCATGCATGTGCTGTTTATTGCAGAACTCCAATTCAATTTAACAGAATATTAGCTTATCATATTTCTTGAGTTCTTCCTTTCATTGTAGCTTCTACATGGATTTTTCTCTGAGTTTTGATTCATAACAACTTTTATGAAGTATTGATTCGTTATTGTGCATGCAGACTTTCTAATTTTGTTCTTTACGGAGGCCATTTTCTATTGTGGAGCTGCTGTTTTCCTTCTTCTGATTCACCGTCTGAGGAGACCAACATATGCAGCAAAAAGCCAAAATCCCGTCCCTCTTTTGGGAGACCGAATCTCTTCTGTGGCTGTTTTGGTTCTTAGTCTTACAATCCCAACAGTGACGATGGGTTTTGTGTGGCCATGGACTGGCCCTGCAGCGTCTGCTACTCTAGCTCCGTACCTCGTTGGCATCATTGTGCAATTTGCGTTTGAGCAGTATGCAAAATATGTCGGCTCACCATCATGGCCTGCCATTCCCATAATCTTCCAAGTAAAGCTCCTAATTTCCTGAGTTTGTACACACTTTTGGATCAAATAATCGTAGAACCTAATCTAGATTACTGTATTTTAAGGGAAAATAGTTTTAGTCCTATAAGTTACCCCTATTTTGGTTTCAATCCTGTCAACGTTCATGAATTGAAGTTAGTCCTGCAACTTTCAAATGTTCTACATTTTAATTTGATAACTAGTTGTAGGAGGCGAAACCTCCGGTTGATGTTGGCTTGGCAAAGTCTGATTTGTCCACGTGGCTGAGTTTGAAAGTCGACTATTTTCAATTCGTGAAAGTCGACTGGACTGAAATCGATATAGGGGTAACTTAAAGGATTAAAAATCTTTTTCCCCGTATGTTAGTTACTGATATTATTTATCATAAAGCAGAGGTTTGGTGCTGAATGGACATAGTTTTACAAAATAATGCCTGGTCTGTATCTAAGGTCACTTGTATATTTTCAACAGATATCCTCATAAACTACTAGATAATAGTTATTGATTGTTGTTTTATCATTACATTGCGAAGTCGATTGATTTACCTGCTTTTTTTGTGAATAAAAATGTGATTATACTGTATGTGTGACTAAAGTACACACTGCTATTTCAACGAATACTTAGGGGGTGCTTGGTTCAAATTCTTCAATGGTAATGAGAATCTCTTTTCCCTCTGTGCCCCCGTAATGGACAAGATATGTTGGCGGAAGGGTTGTCTCAATGGTGGTTACATTGTTAGTGTTGTGCTCTAACTTTGGAATAACGTGGACAAAAAATGATTGTTGGTTGAGAAATAGTGGAATGATTGAGGAGAAATGATTATAGGACGGGAGGTAGTTAATCAAAATAGAGTGATGATTAACTTATTTTGAGTCTCACTACACGTACACGTACGAAGTATGATGAAGTTGAATTGATCTTTTATTCTCATTAACAACAATATGTTCATATTCCCTTTCCGATTGGGGAATTTTGAACCAAGAGTCCCCTTATTAAGGACTTGGATATCACTTGTGTCTAGACTCTATTATCATCTCTGCATGATAAGAATCTAATGGTTAATTACTTTTGCACTGTGAAGGTTTACAGGTTACACCAACTGAATAGAGCAGCACAACTGGTGACAGCTCTGTCTTTCACTGTGAGAGGAGCTGAGATGACCCCACACAACCTGGCTATAAACGGTTCGTTGAGTACACTTCTCAATGTCCTTCAGTTTCTCGGCGTTATCTGTATTTGGTCTCTTTCAAGTTTCATCATGAGATACTTCCGTCCACCACCAGTCAGCAGTGAGACATGAGGAAGTTGAACTTCTCCCTATAGTCGCCTTTATGGAAATGATCGAGAATACTGATATTTGGTTAGTATCGTAACTTATGATTTGCCACATGAATAGTTATATTTATCTTGTGGGTATTCAACACAACAGATGTCAGTCAACAGATAAGAACATGTCTGTCATCATATAGTGTAGTATGCCCGTGTTTTACAGATAAGCTGCCTGCCTAGTGAAAGACTAATTCAAGTTCTTGCATTCTTTGATCTGTTTCTGGGGCCTATTCTGAATTTCATGATTAAGGATTTATTACAATGACAGTGTTTATATGTTAGAATCATTCTATGTCCTCATTGGTACAAGTTCATCTTAATGCTAATGTTCTTCAAGAATATGATATGTTCTTTCTTCTGATGTTGACTCGTATGAGAAGATGATACGTATCTTTACTATCTCAAAAAGAAGACTGCTAATGCGTTCTGTAAGTGCTACTGTCAGTTTCTTTCCTTCCTTAATGGTCCCTAACTGGTGTTTCGTTGCATGGTCCCTTCTCGATTCATTACCAGTAAGTTTTATGACAGGGTAAAGATTGAACGAGCTTTAATTATTTCAAGTTAGACAATTGCAGCAAGTTGATGAGCATATTAGGTTAGGTTGGAGGACCACCCATGCATGGAATGGTACCAAATCTGCATACCCACTTGTGATGAATGCATAGCCGAGAATATATACTAATAGGTACAAATTTTTTATGCAAATTACTAATAGGTACAAACGGTATTGCATATATAGTCATAGTTGCACGCGAAAGTGCAAATGTACCTACATATATGCAACTATTTTGTACCTATTAGTAAGTTGCAATCCTGAAATGTACCTATCAGGAAGTCTCCCGATATACAATACTGAGTGGTTTGATGTGAAATTTTGGCATATTTTATGTCAACTCCTCCTACTTCACTAGATAAATGAGTCACTGTGAATTAAGTGTTGCCATAGTTAAATAGTTTTATGTAAAAAAAACCACCCCTATATACTAATTATCAAGGGTGATACACTTATTGAAATTTTGAGATGAGTTAGTCCATTTTTAATGAAATATTAAAAGTTGATCTTGTGTAGTTTCAGTGTATGCTTTCTTATATTGTTGTTTATCTTTGATTTTTTCCACCCAATTTGGTCAAGAAATACACTTGTAATAAAATAATTCCTTTTCATATCTGGGAATATGTTTGTTCTATTCCCATATGGTACTTTTAGACTGTGTATTTTATTTTAAGCATTTAAAATATTCATATTAGAGGGTCAATAATGTACCTTCTCCTTTGGATTTTTTTTTATATTATTTATCATTCTTGGTTTAATTGTTAGTGATAAGTCAATCTCAATTATGCTCTTCATTTCATTCTTAATTCTGAGAGTTGGTATTCCTATATCTTCTTTCTGTTTGTTTTATTGCTGATGGAACATTTGATAACAAGACAGGATTAGGTAGAGACAAGAAATTAAATAGTCTCTAAGAAGAATTTTTAAATGTTTTAAAACTTTGATCCCAAATTATTTGATCTTTTAATGCTTTGAAACTTTGACAATCACATCACCTGCAACTGCAAGAAGCAAAAGTTTATACTTATCAAAATTAGGGAGTGTTTTAAAACTCAACAAAAAAAGTAGAAGCACTTATTTTTTTTAAAAGTAAGTGTTTCTAGAGCACTTAAGGTATGTTTGCAACCACTACTCTAGGTGTAGAATCACTTTTTGTTTTTTTAAAAAGTTGGGTCACACCAACGTCTTAAAAAAGTGTTTCTACACCTTTATATTGAGAATGCAAACACCATCTTAATACAATCGGAACAGTTGGAAGCACTTTTTTAAAAGTTAATGAGACCCACCTTTAAAAAAAAAAAATTCTTCTTGGATGAAAGTAGTGTTTCAAAACACCCTTAAAGTTCTGGAATAGACGCTAAATGTAAAACAAAAGTTGTTAATTCATCACTTTGATTTTAAACGAGCTTTTTCAATACAATCTCAACTCAAGTAAGAAATTATCTATTATCTTAATATATGAGATATATATGATAAAGCTCCAGCTTATATCTCTCTACACATGATTTATCTTGTGCCACTTATTTAGAGTTGAATCTAAACAGAGCTTTAAATCATGACAAACACTTGTATGCAAAATATATATCCCGGGCAGAGGGAGCGAAAAAAACAAATAGAATGACATTTTATTCATACAATAACAAGCATTTCTATTTGCAATAACACATTTGTGTTTATATAGTAACACGTGTTTCAATACCGTATATATGTGTTTTGAAAATGGCAATTATGTTTTACTTTTTCTTACAGTAAAATATATTTGTCCTTCATGACACGTGCATTTACCCTTATAATAACATGGATGGGAGCCGGTTTATTCTGTTTTTTTTTTTACAATCTGTTTGATTCGATTCAACTCGTGAAGAATCCGTGAGTTTTCAGTCCCTTCTTTAAATGTGCTAATATTTCTAAGTAGTGTCCCTCTAAGCTGAAAAGATGTAGTATATACTAAGTGGAGAGTGATCAAGTAATTATAGTGACAAAATGGTCCATTTGGTGAAAAAATTGGATCTTTTTGTAAAAGAGTGGAACTTGATGGGAAAAAGTGAATGGGATATTGTACCCAATCCCAAGTGGTTGCTTCTAGGTGAACTAAGACCTATGAAAGCTTGCAAGAAAGTGAAATACTAAGGGTCCGCTTGGTTGGGGGTAATGAAAGTGGGTAATGGGAATTAATTCTATTGATATTGCTTGGAAGGTTTGACACATTGATAATGAGAATAGAAGTAAGTAAATGATTGCCCCCATCTACTCAACTCATCTCACATGATACCCATTGTTGATGTTATAACCAAGCAATAATAATGCAATCGATAACCCTTAATGATTGACCTCTCAATGATACTCATTACCATTCCTTAGTCATACCAAGCGGGCCCTAAATAATGCATGCATGTAACTTCATTGTCAAAGATAATTGCATTCTAAAATCTGAATCTGACAACTTTTTTTGTCTTCATACATCTGTTGTGTCTTAATTTGCAAGAATCACATAAACACATTGTTTTTCTAGGTGGGATAAAATTAGACAAAGTGTACATCTCTGATTGCTCTAAAGTACAACTTCACATGGGGTTGGTTTTGGTTTTATCCCTAGTGAAAGGGGGCAGTTCTTGTTTTTCTGTTTTTTTCTTGTATTAAAATTTGGTATTAGGTGGGATTTGGTTAGGGAAGAGAAGATTATCTGTCAAATAATATCAAATTAAGAAGGAAAGAAATTAGAGCAAGATAAGATTATTTGACTATTTTGAATAAAACAGAAGTGAGTTGAAGTAGTAGGGAACACAAGTTTCCCCCTGCAATGGCAATTAGGTTTAGGGGTATAAAGTAATGAAGGGTATGTTCGTTTTGGGCATATAGTGGACATGGAAAATTCTGGACTTCAAAATTCTTGGATTTCAAAATCCTATTAAAAAAGTTGAGTATATGTTTATTGAGGATTTTATAGGATAGAATTGTGTAGGATGGAGAAAAAGTTGATTGATTTGTATTATTATATTATTATTATAATGATTGAATGAATATGATGTTTTGAAAATTGTGTAAGTGAGGGGAGTGTAGGGTGTAGGGTGCAGTAATAGTATTAGAAGTGAATGTTGTAGGATTTCAAAATACTTTGTTTGAGTATTGAAGAAAATGGTATTTGAGATTATATAGTCAAAGTCCGTCCGTGATAGTCGCAAAACGAACATACCCGAAGTGACTTGAGCCAGACGTTTGTTTAAATTTAAATCGAGCTTTAAAATTTGTGTTTGAACTCGCTCGAATATTAGTAGAGTCTTGAATGAATTTTAGTTAAGTAAAAAAAGAAGTTTATAGTATGACCTTTTTAAACATATGTTTGATTATAGAGTTTGGATGAGTTTTAATTGAGTAAAAAAATAAAAATATTAGTGATTTGATTTTTTAAACGTATTTTTTATTATTGAGTCTCATTCCAAATTACAAGAATGACCATAATAAATAAAATAATATAACATGTATATATACATAGTCATGTTTAGGTATCTCTCCTCACGCCTTCTCTAGGTCTCAGGTTCGAACCCCTTAAAGTGCGATCAACTCTTGAGATGGGTCAGTCCATACAGAGTTTAGCTCTAACTTGAAGTGGAGCCCTCGCTAGTGGACAGTGGGTTCTGGTCCCCGGATTAATCGATACTTAGACCGGATATAAAGTTATGAAAAAAAAATCTCTCCTCATGCCTAATATTGTGTTACTAAATGATTTGATGAATCCCTAATATTTTTTTATAACTTTTTATATATAGAATTTTCAATGTTGACAAGACAATGACATAATGGAATTATAATTTATACCTATTAAGTTGAAAATTGCACAAGTTCATTTGACCTCATCTGTTGAAAGTCAACTAAATCTATTCTTTCATTCCGATCTGGATCGGTTTTTTAGGTTTGAAACTTTTACACGCGTTTTTTTGCGATTGAGTTTTGTATTAGTAATTGAAATGATAAAGTGACTTTTAAGGAGGTGTATGATAGATGAGGTGTTCATTTATCATACCCCTCCTTAAAAGTCACTTTATTATTTCAATTACTAATACAAAACTTGCTCGTAAAAACGTGTGTAAAAGTCAAATATGAAAACTGATCTGGGACGGAAGTAGAACAATACATGTAATACATTGTCTATACATTTTCTCAATATCTATTTCCTGCATTTTCCCATTTCTTTTCTACATTATGTCCAACTTTGCCACATATTTTATGAAATAACTTCTCCTCATCCTCAAGATAAATCAAATGTGATCAAAATTGCCACGAACGGCATAGTCATATGCTGAATGGTAAGACACGTGGTGATGTGGAGAGAAGTCCCCCTACAACGCATGTTCAAATTCTATTAAAATATTATAGGGGTTTGTCATGTGGATTCTCTCTCATAAGTGTCTGTTACTTGAACACATTCTTCGATTTACAACCCACCCAAATAAGGGACCAACGACACGAGTTGGGAGAGTTTCTTATCTCTTCCCCACCAAAAAAAAAATAAATGTGATCAAAATTTACACACACTTGCAACTATAAATCCAAAAATACAACAATATACATCATAACATCATACTTTACTATTTTCTCAAAAAACATCATACTTTACTATTGTGTCTTTCTAGTGGGCCCATAAATCTTCATCAACTTTTTATATGTATAATGGAATTTTGTACATATCCATGTATAGACTTAGGGATACCCCACCTAATTTCTTTATTTCTCCAAACATGGTCTAGTGGGTATCCCCCATAGCCTTTTCAAAACTTTTTTCCATTTTCCAGCAAAATATCTTATCTTCTTTTATTTCTTCACCTCAAAAGCAACTCAAGACATACTCCTATCATTGCCTCAAGACAAACTACAAAAATACCCAACCTTTTCGCAAAATCTCCAAAAGGTAAAAGGTTTGAAAAAACAACTTTAAACAATTTGCTTAAACCCATGAATCAAAATTGCAGTAAACTATATAATCTCCAATCTTCACATCTTCATCCTTCACATTCTTCACATTTCCCAAACTTTGCAATGACAAAATTTTCCCATCTAATTCTTTCATTTTCTTTGCTCATTTCTTTCCTTCATCCCACACTTTGTGATAAACCCTCTGATTCATACTGGCTAACAAGAATAAAATCCGAATTCGTTGATCCTTTTTCCCTTCTCAATAACTGGATTCAAGAAAGCAGCATGTGTTCTTGGTATGGAGTCACATGTACAGATGATAAAAACCACATCTTGTCTCTAAATCTCTCAAATTGTGGCTTATCAGGAACCATTTCACCTGAGTTTTCAAAACTCACCTTTCTTGAAACACTTGATTTATCTCTAAATTACCTCACAGGCCCTCTCCCTCCTCATCTTTCAATCCTTCGAAACATGAAAGATCTTCGCCTTTTTTCGAATTCAATCACTGGCACAATCCCTTCCCAGATTGGCCTGTTGAAGAAGCTCCAAGTTCTTCGAATAGGCGATAACTTGCTCACGGGGGAAATTCCCCCCATCATCGGTGACTTAACCGAGCTGAAAGAGTTGGCCCTTGCTTATTGCAACCTCAACGGAAGCATACCGAAAGAGATCAGAAGTCTCAAGAATCTGATATCTTTAGACCTGCAGCAGAACGCCATTTCCGGGTTCATACCCAAGGAAATCGGCCAATGTGTGCATCTTCAAAACTTTGCAGCTTCAAACAACAGAATTGAAGGCCAAATCCCAACTTCAATAGCCCTTCTTTCATCACTCCAAATCCTGAATTTGGCCAACAATAGCCTCACCGGAAACCTACCAATCGAATTGAGCCATCTCTCGAATTTGAAGTACTTAAACTTGCAAGGCAACAAATTCGGAGGCGAAATCCCTATTGAAATCAACAATCTTTATCAGTTGCACACTCTTGATATCTCCATGAACAATCTTTCAGGAAAAATCAACACTAACCTCACCAATCTCCAAGTTCTATCCTTATCCGAAAACCACCTCACAGGCATTCAAGAAAACCTCTGCGCCAAAAACCCGAACCTACGCATACTTTTCCTAGCCCAAAACGACATCTCCGGCCCATTTCCACCCCGATACTCAACTGCACGTCCCTCTGCCTTCTAGACCTTTTCGGGAAACAGAATCACCGGCGTTTTTCCAACAGAAATCGACAAACTGTCGAGCCTAACCGATCTTTTACTCAACAACAACAGCTTCACAGGCAATCTCCCACCTCGAATTGCAAACATAACCAACTTAACAACCCTATCCCTCTTTGCTAACATGATGACAGGCGAAATCCCATTAGAACTCGGAAAATTGCAGATGTTAACGACTTTATACCTCTACGACAACCAGTTTTCGGGCCCCATTCCACGGGAGGTAACAAACTGCTCCAGTTTGCAAGAGATTGATTTCTTCGGTAACCATTTTTCGGGCCCGATTCCTTCCACCATTGGGAAGCTCAAGAACCTGGTGATCCTTCAGCTGAGGCAGAACGATTTAACCGGGTCAATCCCACCGAGTTTAGGCTACTGCAGAAAGCTGGAAAGATTGGCCTTAGCTGATAACAAGCTAACTGGATCAATCCCACCAACTTTCGGCTTCTTATCAAAACTAACAGTCGTCACTCTTTACAACAATTCACTATCCGGTTCACTCCCTTCATCCCTTTTCCATCTTAAAAACCTAACCAGGATTAACTTTTCGAATAATCGGTTAACTGGCACCATTTCACCACTCACTGGGTCATATTCTTTGATCGTGCTAGATTTAACCAACAATAGCTTTTCTGATGTAATTCCTTCTGCTTTAACCATGTCCAAGAACTTGACTCGTTTGCGCCTCGCGCATAACTCACTCACTGGCCACATTCCTGCCGAGTTTGATCACCTGAAGGAAATCCGGTTTCTTGATTTATCATTCAACAACTTGGATGGAAATCTTGATACAGATTTTTCAGGATTGACTAATCTTGGCCATTTTCTTCTTAGCAATAACCAATTTTCAGGAAAGATCCCATCTTGGCTAGGAAAAATTCAAGAACTCGGCGAGTTAGACCTTTCTTTCAATAGTTTCAGTGGAAATATACCACCAGAACTCGGAAACTGCTCCAAAATTCTCAAGATTTCACTTCGTGGAAACAGATTATCCGGCAAAATCCCACCTGAAATCGGAAATCTTTCCATGCTAAACGTTTTAAACCTCCAAAGAAACAATCTTTCAGGCACCATACCTCCCACCATTCAGCATTGCAAAAAGCTCTACGAACTCAGGCTTTCGGAGAACGAGTTAACCGGAGCGATCCCGCCCGAGTTGGGGTCACTCAGTGAGTTGCAAGTCGTGTTGGACCTGAGTTTCAATCAACTCTCCGGCGAGATCCCTTCTTCAATTGGGAGTCTGATAAAGCTAGAAAGATTGAATCTTTCTTCCAATCAATTGAACGGCGAGATCCCATCTTCATTAGGGTTGTTATCAAGTCTCCACAGGGTTAAGTTTTCAAGAAACCATTTTCACGGCAGGATTCCGGCCACCTTTTCTGGGTTTCCGATGGATTCTTTTCTTGAAAACGATCGGCTATGTGGGGCCCCTTTGATTTCTTGCTCGGAATCGTCCGGACGGTTTTCAAGAAAGTATCTTTCGGAGGGGCAAGTTGTGGGGGTGATTGTGGCGATTGTGTTTACTTCCACTTTGATATGTTTGTTCTTGATTTATGCAATGTTGAGGATTTGGTGGAACTGGCGAATCGTCGCCGTTTCTTGCTCGGAGAATAAAGGGGGGTTTGAGGGGAAGAAGGAAGATGAGGAATGGGGGTATTGTGATGATCATGATCTGAAATCAACGGCTCTGATTCCTTCGTCACGAAACAAGCAGCTTTCTGATGCACCCTGCATGTTTCAGTTGGAAGCCAAGAATGAACTGAACAATCCAACGGTTTGAGCTTTTTTTTTTTTTTTGGGCATGATTGGATTAATTGTAGATAGGATGTTCATTTGATTAGAAGAAGAGGAATTGGTTTTGTTTTCAATCTGTTTAAATTTAAAAAAAAAATCTACATTAGTGTAATTATGATCATGTTAATTTCAGTTTTGAAATATGAGTGCCATTTTCTGCAGTTTCTTTTCTAGTTAATAATGTCATCTTTGTTCATTTCTATCATGTATCATGCTGAGTGCATTGTATGCCCCAAGGTTTTCCAAGGCATGTTTTGAATCACCGGTGAATAATGCAGAAGATTTTTTTTTTTTTTTAAGTGGGCGTCTAGCCTCACAAAAAAAATTATGATTCTACCATATGGGGATGTTTGCAAACTCTACTCATAATTTAGAAGCACTTCTCAAAAGCTAAAATTGTGAGAGAGTAATTTAAAAAATAAGTGTTTCTGCATTTTTTATTAGAATTTGCAAACACTTTTAGTGTTTTGAAACACTATGGTAGAAAAAAAAAAATTTAGTCCTTTAACTTTGCTACTTTTTTGTTTTAGTCTTATTGACTTTTATATTTTGATTTTAATTTTAATCCTGTAACATACACTCTTGACCTTTTATTACTTTTGATTTATTTTAATTTTCGTCTTATAATTTATATATTTTATCATTTTTTTATTTTAATTCATATAAATTACATAACAAAAATCAAAATTTTAAACCAAAAAAAAAAATGACAAATTTAAATGACAAAAAAACACATTTTCCTTTTAAATAATGTATTCCTTTCTATTTGCTTGGTGATGGAGCCAAAATTTTTGGAGTCCAATTAATAGTAAAATAAAAAGTGACTAACATTCAAAGCCCTTCTATAATGCACCATTATATAAAAAAGAAATTAGATAATTAACAAACTTAAGGCAATTTTATTTTACAAAAAATTATGAAAACAATAAAAAATTATATAAAACGATCTTATATATAAACCGTAGCCCATTGTATTAAAACGCGCTGTTTTTATCTTCCTTTCCACAAATTGTTGTCCGTAGCCCATTTTTGAAGCGCTGTTTTGTCTCCTAATGTTTACCCTTGTTCTAATTATTTTGGGCCAAAGTCCATGTCAGAATATTGTTGGGCCTAATATAAATTGTAATTTAGCCCAATTCACTTTTTAATTTCTCCTTCAATTTTTGTCTGTATTTCCTGAAGTACATTAGCCAGCTAGGAATTAGTTAAGAAAAGGGTAAGATAAGGTAAACAAATAATCATACAAAATGTTGGATTACTATTAACACATTTTGCCACTAATCAGTCATAATATCAATATGATCATTTAAATATACCCATTAAAAAATATTTAATATTGCTAAAAATGTAACATTTTTTTCTTGATTTGTAGAAAATGTTTGCTTAAAAAACAAAAAGTTGAGTGAGGCCATATTCAACACCAACTTCTTGAAAATAGCGATTAAGGCATGTTTAATTTTAAACGCGCCTTAATTATATCAAATTTGTGCAAATTATGGCCGTGTTGCTAAAATTAGTATAGCAGCCGGATGGAAGGATTGCACATTTCATTCAACTAAAAAACCCAAAAAAGATCTAATTGGATTGTAAAAAATTAAATCAAAATTGATATAATTTGAAGATTCATTTTATTACAGTGAGCATTAATTACATATGTTAAGAAACGAATTGATTAGCTATATAAATTACTAATTTCTTAAAATGCTAAGGAAAAAAATAATGTGAAGAGAATGGTAAATTGTCATTAATTAAGCAAAAAAACAAAATACCAGTCATAATATGGCCATTAATATAGATTTACCCATTAAAAAAATGTATTTAATATTGTTGGAAGAGACACTCTTGGTTGAGAAATTATATATAATATTTGTAGAAAATATTTGCTTTATATCCAAGAAATACGAGTGAGGCAATATTCAACACCAACCTCTTGAAAACAGCGATTAATGGCACATTATTTATGATAAAAATGAGCCTTAATTCTGCTAGATTTATGCAAATTATGGCCGTGTTGCTAAAATCAATAATATAGCAGCCGGATGGAAGGATTGCACATTTCATTCACCTCAAAAACCCACAAAAATAAAATAAAAAAACTGATAAAATACAGAATATATCATTTAATTTCAAAGTTCAACATAATATAGCGCTTATTCTAATTTGATATATATTGTACCATATAATCAAATTATATACGCATTTTGTAGAAAAACAAGATCCACAACTTCAACATGCACGGAAACTCACAAACACCAACATAACAAAAATAAATCTCAGATGTTGATATATATATATATATATATATCTATATACCTCGTAAAAAATAAAATAAAATCTTCTTTATAGCATTTAAGATATTGGAGTAACACACACATATATATATATATATATACATGTGCATATATGAATATATATATATTTTATCTTGCTAAAAAAATTAGCAAAAAAAAAACTATGAAAGTTGGAAAAAATGGAGAAAGAAGTAGAAAGGGAGGCTGAGGGAAAGAGATAGGTGTGTCAAAGTAGGGTTTGTTTGGCCTTTTTATAGCTAAGAATTAGATGCATTGGAATATGCTACTCCCTCCGTCCCCCAGCAATATTCACATTTTGTTTTGCACACATATTAAGAAAAAATGGTTTTTTATGTGTTTTGTTGACTTTTCAAAGGAGATGAAGGGTGGAGATTGTGAGGGTGGAGATTGTAGGGTGGAGATTATGAGATTCTTTTTATTATTTTAAGATGTCAGTTTTTGGTAAGGGACCGGATTTAAAAAAAGAAAAAAAATATGAATTCTTTGAGGACGGATGGAGTAGAATCTAAATTAAGTAACATTTTAAAATATTATTGATACCGTTTACGGGCAGACGGGCAGGCAACTTGGGTTGCCCGTGCATTCAATGTCCTGCTCCATTATTATATGTCTATATCTTGCTCGAGCTTATCTAATGTGTGTACACAGTCACACATTTTCAAGGGTTAATATCGATTTGCAAGACACTTTCAAAAAAATATTTTTTATTTTGCAAGACATATTAGGATTATTTTATCAATTTGTAATATGTAGAATTTTGTATGTTAGTTTTTATGATACTATACTTTTTATACAATTTAAAATATAATTTAAATCGGTCAATTTCGTATATTATAGATTACAATAGAATAAAATAACATATTGTTGCAAATATACTATGTTTATTAATTTGCAATCTGTACTATAATCTTCTATCAATTTGAAACACATACTATAATTTTTCATTAATTTACAATTTGTACAATTATTTTATCTGATTACAATCTATATTATGTCATTTTATTTGATTACAATCTATATTATAGTAGATGCACACTTACATGAGACAGTCTCACGATGAAACGGAGTATAAAATGAGCATTGACGCTTTAACTGTTCAATTTTAGTCTGAGATGATGTTTTTTTTTTATTTATATGTTATTTTGCTATATCATTAGTGCAAGTTTATCATTTTTCTTCCAACATAGGTGCTAATTACTTTCTTATTAATTGTGTTACAAGTCTTGATGCAGCCATTTTTATGTGAAAAGAGTGTGAATTAGATTTAATTATGAACGAGATGGGACCGATAAAAGAGCGTGGCAAGTAAACAAACAAGAAAAAAAAAATGAAATCTTTAATTTCTCAAACGAAACTTCAGAATTGTATAAAAAAATCAATAGACGATTCATTTTTCTTTTTTATCATAATTAAAATTTCACCTGCAGCCTTAAAATAACAGCAATTAGCAAATCAATCGAAATAAACCAAGACAAGAAAGAAGAAAAAAGGCGCAGATCTACTTAATTTCTTAGGACATTTAAATGCAGTGGTGTTACATACAACTACTAAAGAGCGAGAGAAAAGTAACTAGCAAAAAAATTAAACATTTCTAGTTGCTCTGTTTTCCATTTTAACTCTCTCCAATACTCTCGAATCTAGCCTCAAACGAGCATACTCACGTTGCGCTTCTTCTACTTCTGCCTTGAGACGTGTGATCTACACAAACACGAACAAATATTCCCATTCTTTAGAAACAACATCAAATGGGGAAAGAAATAACATAAGCTTGTATAATTTCACCCTGCACACAAATTGTGCATCAATAAAAGAGAGAATCTGTCAATTGGGCATTATACTGTTTCAAGTCCCTCTAATATATGAGGATGCATCATCGTGTAATCAAGTAAATAAAGAGGTTAAAGATTTGTACGGAGAGAGAAAAAATGACAAAGCCATTAACATGATTAGAAATACCTTGAGATTGAGCTCTTTGTCCACCTTCTCATATTCCTCGCATCTAAAATACAAACAGAAAGGTATGAGCATTTAAGTATTTACGTCCAGAACAGACATGACACTTGTCATCCTTCTGATTTGCTTGTTCTCATAGGCTTTGATATTGGGACAACTATAAACATGATCGAGTACATTGCAAAACTGAACTCATATTTATTGGGGGTTGGCGATTTTAGTCCAACACGAATCAATTCTCAATGAAGTCTCAAGAAATCGTCAATGTAGGGCTCAAATTGCAGTATTTTTAAAAATGGTGGGACTTAATTGAGAAAATTTATTTGTGTAGGACTAAAATCACCAACACACAACTATGGACCAATTTTGCGATTTACTCGACAAGATCTATGGTACAAGACTTACTGAGCGCGGAACTCTTGGTTTTCTTGAATTATGTCAGCAGCCTCTTGGGGATTCAATGGAGGATTAACAGCATGCTGCATGAAAGGAAATAATTATCAGCAACAGATTCGTACAAGGTTCAAGATTTAAATAATTAGATAAAGTATCAACAACGAATTCTTCGATGTGAAACATCAAACACTAAACAAGGAACAACAAATTAATGGCATTCAACCTACCTATCTGCTCCAATCACAATCAACCACTGTTTTTGTGAATGAGAAGTATCCAGAATATCTAATATTATTATATAACTATTGTTTTATTTTATCAATTAAAACACTGTTTTTGGTAGAGCATTCATTTATCACAAGTCACAACTACATAAACCAGTAAATATTGGGATTATTTGCCTCAGCAACCCTTCTAATTCAAATTGTGAAGCTAGTACAAGCAAAAGACCTAGCCTCAAAAAGTCACAACCAGAGAGAGCATACATATTGAGTTAGCACGAGAATTTAATTATGGTCGTTTTTTATATGCAAAGACTATGGAAACTACAGAGTCTGAGATAACCATTCAAAATTGGATGCAATCAGAAACATTGTGCAGAACTTCATTAAAAGTATTTTTAAGGTCGGAGACAAAACTTGAACAAAAGTCGGTTCTATTCAAAACTACTTCTTATAGTATGACATCATTGCATTACATGTTTGAATTCAGGATTTTCTTTTAAAAAAATTAAATTACTAATTTTCATACTCAGCCATTCCTCAAGAAAACCAAAAGGTTGAACCAAGCAGGGCCACAATTACTGTACCATTTCATGCAAAGTTTGGAATTTCATTCACAACTTACCTAAAAGAATCCACAAGGCACTATAGGAAATCCACTGGGAACCTACTAGTAATCCTTTTAATACATAACCACATCAAATTCATGCTTTATGGAAATATTACCAATAATACAAGTCTATATAGACAACATCGACATTGACTCTTGAACAAAACGGTATAACTTGATAGATCCTAAATGTTTGTTATTTGTCTATCAAAGTTCTGGAGGTAGTTTTACCAAAATGAAAATATTTAGATGGATAAATGCCAACTAAGAAGGAACAGTATATTAAAGTAAGAATATATTTTTTGTAGAATAGTAATGGCTATATTTTTTTTTTTTTTTTTTTTTAAACACACCTCCATAATGTCAATTGGTCTGGACTTCATGCCACCCATCCTCTTCACCCTTTCAGACTCTACAACATGCTCATGCCTTTTCCTTTTGAAAGTTGCTCCTGTGCAATTTTAATGCACATCAAGTTTTGATATCATTTGTGCCCTTACAGATTCACTTTGGTGGCATATTTAATTTATATCAGCAATTTTAGAATTCTTACCTTGTGCATTTGGATGATAGTTTGTTGGCGCATGATCATATGAGATATTTGCTTCTTGACTAGTTCCAGCTGCCAAAAATGTTTTTGCACCAATAGCACCTGAGGCTGAGGAGCCTTTACCCAGCACAACAGGTTGATACAAACCCTGACTTACTTTATTACCAGAAGCAGCATGGTGTGCCATGTTTGGTTGAGGTTTTTTCTTAGATTGATAGCCAATGAATCCACAATGATAATCCCTGCCAAAGTATAATGACAAAGCCATAAGGACAGAATATACTGTCTAATTCATACTATACAATTGTAGGGGGGAGAGAAAGGCAAGCTCCAGTCCCTTGACTATCGAGGAGTTTATATTCGGGGAATAATGAATTGAATGCCATCCAGGTAGATTAACTGGGAGCAAATTTGTTTTTTTCCTCTTTGCCAAAATAAATCACTAACCAGTATTCCTGTGTCATTTGTTTCAGTCGGGTTTCAAGCTTCTGGAAAACTGGAGTTTTCTCAAATTCCTGTTTGTTGTGAGTAGGCTCAACAAAATTTGCTTCTAAAACTCCTGTTGTTCCAGTATGATGATGAGATGTAGGACCAAATATATGCAATTAAGGACAATAATGCAAAGCTACGGGAATATACAGAATTCTTACCCACAACCCCTCTGCCTCTGCTGTCAGAATAAGTCACAACATGCCAAAATGGCTGCAGTGAAAACATGGTAACAAAATATGGATATAAGAAGTAGACCAGAAAATAACACATAAATGATGCAATGTATAATCTTTCTATCCAGTGAGGTTCTTTTATCCTTATACAGAAGGCCCAAGAAAACAGTGCAGAACATAGACATCTGAGAATGGGAACCAGATCATCATTATATCATGGGCCAATCACCACTAACACTACCTACATATATAAAAACAATAATCTGACATTACACTTTGATTTACCAGTATCAGTCTATTCTTGTGGTAGACATTAAAACCATGTATATTCACTGCCGGAGCTTCCTTCAGAAAGCCAATTGTCGTGATGACTGAAGCCTGCAGTCAGTAAAGTAAGGATGACAAATCTCCAAAATTAAAGATGATTTCCATGATGAAGGCATTCAAGCAAAAGCATATGGATAGTAAGGAATATTTGTTTCTGGATTAGCAAAGCAAGATTTTACTTCCAAAATCTCAATGCACGTTCGTTTGTAGGATTATGCAAGCTAGATTTAAAAAATTCACCCATAATCCTAACCTATAATACCTATGTTCTATTACAATCTCTGTCATACTTTTCCTTTTCCCAATAACATACACCTTTCTTTTTCACAATATAATAATCTCATCACTTATTTTTTTTCTCTCTATTTTTCTCAATCTTACCTCACCTCATCAACCAAACACACACAACAGTCAAATTCACCTTTTTACTAACATACAGAGATATAATGCACAAAGACCGACTCATAACTGCTTCCAGACTACCAGTATGCAGCAATAAAGTTAAGAAAAACGATAATTAATAATTAGTTTCCAAGACATATAGCATTGTATGTGCCTGCATACTTGCTAAAGTCAGCATAAATCTACCCACATACATCTATACACTCATGCATATGCATATGCATCTACATTTACAAGTATTCTTAAAATATGTGCATCTAATTCATATACTTCATAAAACGTGCTGAAACAAATCCTTACCTCAATATTAAAAGGTCTGTACAATATGAATTCTGGATATTTCAGATCATTTGCAATATTATGATACTCAACAACTTTTCCACGCAGGTATATGCCGAAGTTCTCTGTGGGACGCAAGTATAAGATAGACAAATAAGCCTGCAGGAATAAGATGGTCAGGTTTTAGCAAGCCCTTAATTAAAGATTTATATGCAAATATTATATTAACTGCAAACTTACACGAAGTGAATATTTTAGACGGTTAGCGAGATGTTGTTCGGATGCTTCCATCCGAGAGGAAACTTTTCCAGTACTTTTATCCTTTCCTGATAAGAGAATATCCTGATATCGAAAAGATTGAATGAGGCTGATTATGAAAAACAATGTAGAATAAATCCTGTCAAAGCAGGAATACAGCAGTCAGCACAAACAAACCTCAGGATCTGACTCAAAATCAAGCTCCATTTTTCCATCATCAGTATGCCATAAATTGTAGACTATAATTTTGGTACCATGAGGGCCGATGTCATCACACTACAAATTAGGAACAAAAAGATAATATTACATGAATGGAAATGAGAGCATGCTGACAATGAGAAGCAAATGTCTGTTATCTTCCACATAAAGATTAGACATACAAAAAGAAAATGAAATGAAGGTAGCTCATAGGAAGATATGCATACATGCTTCAGAAGTTCGGCTTCTGTGGTAAATGGAGACCATTGCAACAAGATGGAAAGATTATTGTTTAGATGTTCTTCATTATGTAATGTACTCCATGAGCCAGTATCTGAAGTCAAACTGATAATCAACCTGCATAAATGCAAATAGAAATTTAGCCTCTAAATCATGTTTATCACATATTACAATCTGTTAATTTGAAAATTAAGTAACTTATAAATAAATAATATAAAATAGTTAAAAAAAAAAAACTATCATACTCTTGAGAAAGGAAAATGTTGATAAAAAGAACAGATAAAAATCATTCATATAAAAAAAAGTTTATAATATAATTACATGCAAAAATTCTTACATCCAAAGGAGATCTTCAAAATTGAAGTATAACATGAACGACAAGCAACTCCTGGCAATAATCATATACATCACAATAATTGATTTGAGATATAAAATAAAGTATCTCAAGGCCAACCAAGATCATGCACAGCAACAATTTCAAATCTTGCACCAAGTCAAAAATTGGGCAGCAACAAATGCATGGATATTTCTTTTAGAAAATACAAAGATGGACTGTAAGAGTTATATTGAAATATTTATTTATAAATTTATAAATGAATGTCATTTTCAAATTTAGTCCTAACTGAGAATCAAGGAATTAAATTATACCCCCTCCATCACACTATAAGTTTCCCACTTTCATTTTGCTATCCGTCCCACAATAAGGTTCCCCTTCCATAAATGGAAAACGTAACACTTTACTATCATAATTTTTATCCCCACTTTTCACACAATATTACAAAAAATGTCATTCATCATTCCATCCATTACTCTACACACCTAGGCTTGGCAACAGGGCGGGGTGGGGCCGGGGGACAACTCCCCATCCCCATCCTCGCGAAGCATTCGGAGAATAATCATCCCCATTCCCACCGATTCCCCATTCACCCCCCCCCCCTTTTTAAATTTTTAAAGCTCATTTTCATACTACAAATATCAAAACACATCATATCATATAAAAAAATACATAAAATATAACCATGTTTAAAATTCGAATTACAAATTTAAAGCATACATAACAATAATAGTTTTTAATGATAATTCATATGACAACAAATCATATAACACCAACAAAAAATATCCACATCCATTGCTTATTTGTTATCTTCTTCCATACTTTAATAATTGTGAGAAGTGAGAAAGAGTAAGATTAGAGTTTAATCAATATTAGTAAAAATTATTTGTTACTTTTAGTATTTATTAATTAATTGATATATATATATATAAAATATAATATTTAAATATATTATAAATTTTGGGGCCCCGCGGGGAACGGGGCAGGGAATTTTAAACATGGTAATATTTTCAATAAAAGTAAGTCAATATGGCTCACAATTTATTACTTTAATATTTTTTCTTAATTAATGTGCTCAAAAGAAAGGGGAAACATACAGTGGTACGGAGGGAGTACATGTTTCACGTTTTACCAGTTATAAAGTTCAATTGAACAGGTACACCATCCAGTCAACTACATTTGAGATAAGCTTTAATGTTTATTTATTAACCTAATTGTCCACTCAAAATTTAAACCATCAAGCAGGAAATTTTGAATAAGAGTTGGTCACCATAATTTTTGCACACAATAAAAAGAAATTCTACAGCAACACAAAGACATGAGAAATGTTTTCTTTTCTTTATACATTAACTTCAAAACAATTTGCTACCAAATATGCATCTAAAGAACACAAAAAGTTCTGCAATCATTGAGATCAAATTATAACCTTAGACCAGAACTAAAAACTCACCATTGGAACAATTATTCTATCTTGTCTTGTTTGCATTAAAAACGTATAAGATAGCAGACCTACACTTTGGGTCAACTTCCTGGTTGAGGAAAAAAATGATAAGGTCAAATTAGCAACAATAGGACAGTCAAGATTTAAAGATTGTGCAGTGTAACAGACACGTTCAAGATTCTGAAATTATTTTGCGCCTAACTAATTACATATTGAAACTTAAATGAAAGCATGCAGTGCTACTAGAAGTATTATTTAGAGATGAATTTCAAAATTTTAATCCAAGATGCACAGCAGAACTTTAGATTTGACCAATCCTGCAATTATTTTTCTCAGCTGTGAAACTAATGTGATTTTAATATAATTTAGTAGAACTGTCAAAAGATCTTGGCTGCCATGGACTGCGAGAAAGAGAAAAGAAAAGGAAGTTGACAAAGGGCACAGATCATCTGGCCTTCAGAAGAAAAATGCATTAGCAAGTATCTTTCTTGAACTTTAATATTTTAATTAGCTTTTATAGTATATAATGCACTTGCTCTCACTTACGCTCCTAAAGTAAGATATAACATAAGCAATCATCTAGACACTCTCTGAAATGGACATATTTATACTTCTGAATCCTGCAGGATCAGACGATGTGAGTCTCCTGCATTATACAATATGGAGGGCATAATTGGTCTACATGTTTTAGCAACTATAATTCATGCCCCTAAACAGCATGAAATTCCCTGAGTAGAACAAATTCAATTGGGACACCAAACAATTAGCAATTTTACTATAGGACCTAGTTGTATTGGTGAGTTCTACAACATTTAAAAGTGTAAAACACAAGCAAATAACATGCATATAAATCCGCATTCAACAGTTGTGCACAAAAGGTTTATAGAGATACACAGTCAAATGGGGTGGGTGGGTGTGGGGTGGGGGGGGGGAGAGGGGGAGCAAGTAAGTAAAGGAACCTGTTCCTCATGGAGCGACTGAAGACAACAACGTCAGAGCCGAGTCTCATAGTACTGGTCTTAAACCCATTTCCATCTGAAAGGCTACAAGTCATCATCTAATCTAAATGTGAGACTGAAAAATGGAAATGACATCTTTTCGTACTCACACTGTCCAATGGCAATTTTTGAATTTTTATCTGAAAATCCAAAACTAAGGCAACCCCTCATTGCTTCAGGGCCCATTCCACCACCATCATCTAGTAGAATAGAAGTACAATCTCAATTATGTTATCTTCCAGTTTATAAGTACAGAATGTAAATAGTAAACATTGTTGAGCAGCTAAAGATCCTAGCATAAAAATTCTGAGTTTGAGAGATTAAATACCTTGTATTAACAGAGCTGGTGTCCCATTCCTGGAATTTACGGTTTTATCTACGATGACGAAGGTGGCACCATTTTGTATCTGCCAATAAACGAGACGTGGAATGCAGACCATGATTATCAACACGAATTACATGTGTAGCTTCTAGGTAATCATATACACAAGAAAAATGCAAATTATGAACTTCATAAAAAATTACCTCATCAACAGAATTATCAAGCAATTCTGCCACAGCTGTTAACATGGGACAAATATAAGAGGGCTGAGTATAAAGCAGCAGTATCCAATATGAAATGTTTAAGCAGGAACAAGGAACTATTTTAAAAGCACGTACCACCGAAGGCCCATTTATGAGAAGTTGCGTTAGAATGGAGAAATTTGGGGTGTATACGAAGAAAACTTGTGCCATCTGCCAATTAAACAGTGAATTCCATATAAAGAAAAGATCATATACAGACTGCAATTTGCTCTCAGCAGTTTATAAAGCTGATTAACATGGAATATGCAGACAGACAGCCAATGATTAAAGCTAATAACTTTAAAATATTTTTTCGTAAATCACTGCCGTGCACTTCAAACGGTATCAAGATCATTTTTAAATAAGATAAAGTTTGATTATCAGAGAGTGAAGTACTTTGAAATGTTGGCTTCAAGTTTAGCCCATCATCATAATTCCCAGCTTTCCAGAACTGACGACAAATGGGAGCTGGACTTATTGATGATGTTGAGCAAAACCTTGAATTGTCAATTTGCAACTGCTGTTGATCCAAGGCATTTGTGCCACTATTTGGAGCATTCGAAATGGTTGATGATCTTCTGTTATAGTCAGTTGCATTTCTTCTATTAAGTGAATCAGACTCTTGACGACAGATTAAATCAAGTTTGGGATTCTCATTTTGTTGCAATGGTGTTCCTGCGAAAACTTTCTCCAACTTAACAGCTTTCACACCAAGCTCTCCAAGATCATGGTTACTATTTAAGTTTGTCGAACTCATCTGAGGAACTGAAAATTTAACATAGGCCAATTAGCCACCAAATATACCAGGAAAAGATTTTAAATTTACAACAAGGGAGAAATCGAAGTAGTGAACTACTCTGGATTCTGAAAATACTAGGAACAATTTTGCGAGCCTTGAGGAACCAACTAAATATTTCTTAAACAGCCCACTTAGATGAGTTTCTTATTTCTATTGGATTGCATATCTCATTTGGAAACTTTTTAACTCTGTGATCATAAGTTTCTCAAGTGCTACCCAATCACATGACTCGAACATCACAAAATTTAACACTTTAAATCCTTGTCCAAGCAGTAAGAAAATCACCACATAGAAGGTTTACTTACTATGATTGTAGAAATAAGAGTTGTTTCATCACCAAACTATTACTAAAAGTGTTCAATATGCCCAAATTTTGTTTTTTTCTACAAAATGCGATCATATTAAGGGGGTGTTTTGAAAAGATTATAAATGATTATAATCACATGGAATTGTGTGCAAAAACAGATTTGAGTGTTTTGTATATGAGTGCTTCTAACTTAAATTAATCACCTAGAATCTATAATCTAAAAGTTAGGAGGGGTATGCAGCTCTACTTGCTTCTAGCTTCTCACTAATATTTTACTCTATACAAATTTTATATCAAATACTCAACATCTACTTTTTGTAACATTTGCAAACACTTGTCACTTTCACTATTAAGCAATTTTTCTCACAATCACTAAATTAGTAAATTAAATCACTTCCTTAAAGGCATAATTTTTTGCAAACAACACCTAAGAGTTTTCACTGCTGTGTGTGAATTGGCAAACAAAAATGTGCAACTTTTCCAATTAGTTAATAACAAAGCCTAGTTCCTTTTTATCAATATTGACATTTGGGATATCGCGGTTGTTCTTAGTATTTCTGAGGCAAAGCTCATTGATGAATACACCAAATTCATGGAATTCCTTGTTTCCACAAATTTATAATGTGACTAAGATAAAAGTGGTGTCAGGGCAGAGTTTCGATTAAATAATGTGAAGGATTACTTCAACCAGGCATAAAATAAAAGTCCAAAGATAATTATGAGCCATCTTGCATTAACACGCCAGAATAAATGGTGTTTCTAAAAGAAAAAAGGTAAGCTAATTGACAAAATATGAGCATAATAGCTTTTTTTTTTTTTTTGGATAGGAAACATGAATTTTATTTATAAAGAGAAAGGTATAAGGGATTATACAAATTACAAGTAGATAGAGTAAACACAAGCTACAAACACTCAAAGCTCCAATCTGGCAATGTCTTACTAGATCCGATCCGATATGCCTGCATCCTATTATGGGATTCTCACGACTATCATGAGTCTTAGGTAGTTAGGTCCCGAAAGTCCATGGGCTTGCTCTAAAGTTATGTGCTCAGTACTTCTATGATTTGTCTTATTCTAGAGATACATCATACATGTAAATCATAAACCCCATGATACTTCCATATTAAAGAGTGGGATTGTTTAACATTTCTTACAGGATCATACATTCGTCTAGAGGCATATTAGCCCATAATTCTGTAGCCAACAGGGAATAACGACTGCCAGCACTCTGGCCTTCGTCCAAGTGGAATGTGAAATTATTCAGCAGTATTCTTTCATCCATAATATTCAAAGGTTTTTCAACCATAGTGAGAAATTCAAGCTTATGATTGCCTATAGCTACAGCTGGTCTTTGAACATCTCTATGATTACTGAATACATTTCCTGCATTCTACTAAGTGCAAATGAGAAGTATCAACTATCAATTACTTGTTGCCTCATTTTCCACCCCAATCCTAAGTAATTTATGATCTCCAACCAACCACATAGAGGAGATATCTTTGTAACAAACTTTAAGCAACTGCATGAAAAATGAGCTGAACCAACCCTAAGAAAATACTCAAATATGTTTCCTGCCGCGATAGCTCATGACGGTTTTTGCTGGAAGCTATTTCTAATCAGCCTTATGAATATGCAATTGGAATAAAACTAACCCAGCTCAATGCGCATAATATGAACAATAAAAGGCAATTAACAAATTGAACAATAATAAGCTTAAACCCAGATGGGCCAGAGAGCATACCACAGAAATCGCAGTGGTTGATTGATTTCGGGATATTACAGAGCAGTCCTCGTAATTTCCGCACCCAAAATCGAGCTCCGATGGCGTGTTATTATGGAGGAAGAGAGAGAGAATTCCAGAAAAAACCCGTCAGGGTTTTCTTTTTTTTTTTCCCTCCGATTAAAAAGCGTAGCACCAACACTCACTTACTCGGGAATTTTTTTTCTCAATTTTCATAGACAGATTCCATGGATAGCTCATTGCTCGAGAACCTGTGCAGCTGTAAAGTGTAGAGGAAGAGGCGCCCAATAAATGTGAACTACAGTAATTTTGTTTCAAAATTTGCAACTGTACGGTAAACACCCATTTCAATTAATCTCTAGGTAAAATCCAATTTCAATAACCAATTTGTGTATTTGATAAGATGAATTAAAGTACTAATAATTTTCTGCAATACATCCGACTTCCACTATAAAATACGCAATTGAATACCCTTCTATAGGATATGTTGATTCACAATTAAGTACCGTAAAGTAAAATAGACAAATAAGGGAAACCCTATTCTTAAAGAATAAAATATGCTTACCACTAACTCTTTAAATAAGGGGGGAAATCTATTAATATTAAATTAATTTTCTTAAAAACTATCATTCTCTAAATCGTTAATATAATTATACGAGATTGTTATTACGATCTCATAGCCATCAGGTAAACATGCTAATACTATTTTTTTTTTTAAGTTATGAAACCGTATCATAATTATACAAGATTGTTATTGCGATCTCGTCCATCAAATATTGCGGTACATATTATCAATCATACATCGCGGGACATAAAATAGGCTAACTTTTTTTTAAAGGGTAAAATAGGTAATACTAATTTTCCTAACAATTATGATTCTCCAACTAGTGTCATAATTATACGAGAGATCTCGTATCCATCACTAAAACCTACTAATATTGATTTTTTTAAATCATGATTCTTCAATTTGTGTCATAATTATAATGAGATTGTTATTGCGATCTCGATCCATCGGATATCGTGGGACGATCGATTCTCCATCGATATCAGCGTGGCTAAAATTGTTGGGGAATGGATTAGATGCGGGATCTATTCGGTATGTAATTTGGATATGAACTATCATAAATCTAACATCCATGATCTAAAACAATTAAATCAAACAATTCATCTATTAAATTACAGTAAATCATACAAAGACCCTAAATATGCGGAACTAAGGGACAATTGTATTTACCTTTAGATTAAAGAGATGTCGTTGAGAAGACTAACTTTTTCAACCCAAAGATCTTCTTGAGTATTCCTAAGCTCAAGCTCTTAAATCTGGTGGGGAATCAAACACAAACTTTTAACACTGGAGGAAGAATTATATTTTATCTGTTGCAAACCACGAGAATATATCTCTACATAGGGGACGAAAAATAATTCCCTATTTATAATCATGCAATTTTCGAAAAACACAAGGAATAGAAAAATATATGAAAAATATTATATCCCCTTAAAAGTGGAATTTACCATATATATAAAAATAATATATGGAAAAAATCATATTCCCTTGAAAGTGGAACTTGCAATATATATAAAAAGAATATATGAAAATAATCATATCCCCATATATGAAATATATGAAAAAGATCATATCCCCTTAAAAGTGGGATTTACATATATATTTTTTTCTTCTATAATCTCTTTTGTAATCTTGTAACAAATTAATCCATATCTTTTACCACTTTAGTTAATGAGCTTTTTGTGGCTACTTAGGAGGAATAGAATTGGGTCTCCCAATGGGCCTAAAAACCAATATTGAACCATCAATATTTTTCTACTCCATTAATATTAATTCATTCTACTATAAAATTAATATTTTTCTACTCCATTAATATTGAACTTCCCCCTTGTATTGATCCTTACCCCCACTTGGTGTTCACAGGTTTGTCGAAGGAAAATATTAAATGTAGCTGATGACTACCGCATGGCTAGGGTCTACACTTCAGTTGGACCAATGGCTCCTTTCTATGTCTTTCCATGTGGACATTCCTTTCATGCAAACTGCTTGATTGCCCATGTGACTAAATGCTCTAGTGAAGCTCAAGTAAGTTGAGAAACATGTGCTCTACTCTGTTTGCCTGCTTTCAGTCAAATTTTAATTACCATAATTTCGAATGATTTGTTTAGCCATCAGATATTGCATTCATCTACTAGCTCTTGTCAGATTCTGCATGTCAGTAAGTTATTTTGAGATAAATAGAGGAGATCCTTCAGAAAACCTCAGCTCCGGCAATATAATGTGTCTATTCTGTGTAGTCTGCTCTTTGTATTGACTTGGGTTCCCAGTTATATTTTATATCGGGATGCCATAATGGTTTACACCCAAGTGTACATTTGTTAGAAAGACGGATACCTTGCATTTGTAGGCTATATTTGTCCCAGTTATGGACATAAACATGAAATTGGGGCTTTGGCTGCTCTATAGATTGACTAGATACAAAAAAGTATTGTATTACATGAAAAACAGATTTGGGGACCCCATCCATCTTCTGAAGTTAGCATTGGCTAATTCTATAAAATTTCCTGCATTGTTTGAACAACTACGTACATCTTATCTGAAGATTCTCCTATAATGTTCCTCCATTACTTTTTACTGGCTTTCAGGCTGAATATATATTGGATTTGCAAAAGCAGCTGACTTTACTATCTGAGGTCCCTTTTTGGTATGTATATCTCGAGCCCTTAAAAGGGGGTTGTTGAAATTATTAACGACCCCAGACTCCGGATTTTGTACCATTGTTTCCAAAATCAAATTTAGATCAACTTGTTCATTTCTATTCATTTTTGTTTTCTCAAAGAAAGTGTGAAGTTTTTTTTATTACACTTTGCATGTGAGATTTAGCACATTTAATTTCCTCAACACTATACATGAACTTCACATTTCCACGCTTACAATTATTCCTAAAAGGTCCGTCTCAAATTTATTTACCCATTTTCATAAAAAATAATAAAGTAACTATATCCTTTTCAACTATTACTCCCAACATCTCAAAAATTATATCTCATGTCATTATTTTTTACTTCATAAAAATCTATCTTAATAATAAAGTAAAAATGACTACAATACTCTCAATCATAAATCGATTTATCACTTTAAATATTAATAAAACAACTTTCACATTAAAACTCGCAATCCAAAAAAATGGTAAATTACTTTGGGACGGAGGTAGTATATTTTTATTCAACATAAACTGAAAAAAAAAAAAAAAAAAAAACTTGTCTACTGTTTGAACCCATAATACGGTAGCAAGTTGATCCAAATTATTGAGGCAGGCTGTTCACAATCGAATGAAAATTATCTATATCATATCTAATATTTCATAATTAATGTTGCACTTTGTGTTCCTTGAACGGAGGAATCGAACTGGTTCACAATACAAGCATTTCCAAAACATTATAACAATAACCGCCAAAATTATTTTTGGCAACGTTAAAAGATAGGCAACGGTTCTCTCTTATCTGTGGGGGGTTTCCAGACTAAAAAAACTAGGCTGATACGATGTATGAACACAAAGCAATATACATTGTTATTTACAATTACTCAATTAGGCATGATACATAAGTAAGCTGCTTCCAGTAGCACAGGCAATCAGATTAGTTGTCGGATGCCAAGCCAGATGCAACAGCTTAGAACTGAAGTCGTACGAAAACTCATTATTTCCAGCACCGTTACTGTCGTGTCCTGAAGATTGATTTCCATCAAGCCGAAATGGAGATTAAACACGAGATAGAGTAAAGCTGATGAGATATAAGAGAGTAGAAAAGGCAGGCCTGCACCTTGTCGATAAAACCCCCTAGCCAAGTTGCTTAAAGATGATCGTCGAGGTCTTGATGTGGTTTGCCCAGAAGCCTTCCTGCAATCGAAATAGGGGGAGAGAATAGATACCATGAAGAAGCTTAAAATCAGCAGTTTATACACGATTTGAACTGGAGATCGTTTCAAGAATGGCAGTGTCTTATCTAAACCAGTTTTACCATGCAATTCATTAGCATTTTATGTATATTTTTAACAGTATTAGTTATTTCTTTGAAACGTATTAGTTGTTTCATTAAAAAGTATTAGATAATTTACTATAAAGTGATAGTTGCTAATCAATTGCACGGTAAAACTGTTTGATATATAACCAACTCCAAGGACGTATTATATTAGAGAAAAAAGTTGGTGTTGACAATAAGAATTGTACCTGCTTGGATTTCTACTGGCTTCAATTGTTGCTCCTTCACCCCCGCTTCCATGAGAATATACACGCACGATATTGCTGATGAACACACAAAACTATCGAGTTAAGAGCAAAGAGAGAGAGAGAGTATGGCTGCCAAACATTTGGACTAACCTGTAAGATCCAGTTGCAAAGTCAAGGTGGTCCTTAGCTACACAGCAATCGAACTTATCAAAAATTGCATCATTGTTATACAAATCAGCCAACTGTGCAATACAAATAGCATGTCAGCCTTGCGAAAAGATGATAAGAATTGCGGGTCAGTAAACGAAGTAGAAAATATAGTTGGGAAGTTTCACACAGAAGCTGTGTCCCTGAGCAGCAGATTAAAAGCATTAACTGAAGGATAATATATATTGAACTATAAAATAACCACATATGAACTTGTCTTTGAAGGAAAGTATTATTTTACATAAATTTGCTACATTTTTAGCCAGAATTATACCAATCAAGATTTTGTGACATACAACATTCCCACCTTTTAGGCGCAGGTTCTCGTGGATCTTAATTGTTGCAACTGGACCAGAGTTCATATGCATATCCCACAGCTGAAAATGGAAAGAGAAAAGGCTTAACAAGGAAATTGAAAGAACCCAATATCTTTTCAAGTTGTTTTGATGGCAAATGAAATTACCATATGATGCATGAAACATAAATATCTTTAGCAAAAGAGTTGAATCCTATACCAATCAGGTGTCATCAATTTGCAGAGGCATAAACTCAGAAATTACGTTTGAGGGAGAAACTGGATGCCTTCTAAATAGTAGCTAATCAATATTTTCCCTTCCATGTTCAATCTATGAGATGGGACATGTGGCAAAAGAAACTACAGTCCAAAATCAAAGCCCTAATTGAGAAACAATAGATGTTCAAAATGATATGAATGGCTGAGAGACCTTGAGATTCATAAAATCACGGCTTAAAATATGTCTCCCATCGTATGCAAACTTCATATCAGTTATTGAAGCAATGATCTCAGTGAAGAATGATTTCTGCCCCTGGGACTCCTCATCTTTGAATCTATAGAATTAAAATTTGAAGTTAAGGATATGGCTAAGTATCACCATGAGAATGACACTGAAACTAAGTGGTAGAGAAGCTCACATCCTTGCAGTGTTATCACATAGAGCTGATTGTCTCATGTCTACAAGCCGAATAAATCCTCTTGAACTGCTGTAAGCCAGCAGATTACAGTGAAATGGATGGAATTCCGTTGCTGTGATAACCTCTGGATAAAATATCATGAAAATCAATAATTAATTTTATATGGAAGGAGCAAAACATAATCATTGTGGAGAAACCCTGAACATGAGAATAATAATTAGGAAAAGACAAATGATGGCAAGATAACAAAACAGTTGTACACATTATGTGTTTGAGAAGTCACCTGTGAGATCTTCCATGTTTACTGGCTTCAGGTCAATGATATTAAAACACTGATCACTGATTTCAAGATTCCACAAATTAATTCTTAGGTCATCTCCCGAAAGAAATGTCTCCCAATCACTGCAAATCAATTATTCAAATTTGATCAACAAATATGGAGAAAAATAATTATTGAGTTTATATCTGAATCTTATTATCAATTGTCCATCTATAAATGATCTTTTTCCAAATTGAGGTTGAGGGAAGGGACAGCTCCAATTACACTGACTCACAACTACATGAAAATCCCAGTTTCAAAATTAAATAAAGACTCAATTTAACAAACATAGAGTCAACGTTTGAAGAATTATACCTATTAACTGAGATAGAGTTGATACTGAAATCATGGGCATGAGCATACACCCTTCGACATCTTGAAACACTAGCATCTTCTGAACATGCTATCTAGATACAAGAGAAGCCTGACTTCTTAATTCACTTATTGACAAAGATATGCCAATTTAAGCTCTGAAACACGTACCTTGTTATCTACTCCATTATATGTACCATTCTCCGTATCTTCTGTCCATTCTAGAGAATGGCCATTGGCAAAATATGTTTTTTGCCCATTAATAAAACTATTTTCTGCCAAAAGTGAATTCTCCGAAGATACAGATTGGTGGATATCTATTTCTTTAACTTGCTTAACATTACGGTCCTTGACCTGCCTTTGGACACCCGTTAAGATCATTGCACAAAAGGACACATAGTACAGTTGTTAAAAGGGAAATAAGAACATATCAGTTGACAGTCAAATTGCTTTGAGAAAATTTTTTCCGAGTCTCATTTGTGAAGATAGATTAACTAATTTTTCAACATTCTGCAGTTATTCAATAATCACAAAGTCAAGAGAATATAAAGTCAATATCATCATTTTTTCCATAACTTGAATATCAGAGACCAACAATAATAATTCTACTAAGTTGTAACAGAGGGTTTAATTATCTCAATTCTATGTAGTACTTTGGATTCCTACATTTCTCTTCAAGAAGTTCTACACAAAAATCCTCAATCCAGTAATCACTTCTTATAAGAACGAAGAATGCTAGAAGAGTATTATACCTTCCATAATTTGATAGTCTTATCATTTGATGAAATAATATGTAACGATCCATTTGATGCTGCACACCACCTAACCTTATTGATCTTTTCTTCTATCTCAACGCTCCTCAAATAATCAAACTGTAACATAAGAACATAATCAAGAAACGCACACTACTGAGAGTAAACAAACAAGATTCTCATTTTCCAACTACCACCAAGTACTAAACTTATGAATACGAAATTTTCGAAATGTATAGTAGAAACTACAAGCTAGAGGGCGTACCTCAGGCTCATGACTCTGAAACTCAGTTTTGTACTCAAAATGAGGTTGCTTCGAAACGACACTATCAAGTTGCTCCAACTCAATCCGTGGAGTGGATTTGACCAAGTCGGCCTACAATGCCAATGATAATCAATTTCCAATTTTCATAGCTTTAGTCTATCCACTCTCAAATAAAAGGCGCTTGTGTAAAATCAAAAACTTGTTTTCCAGCTACGAATTTGTTAAATCAAAACTTCACCTACCGAGAAAATTAAATCAAAATAAGAAGTTCGCACATCTTTACCACCCTTGTCCTGAAAAATGACGATGCGACCGCCTCGATCGCCTACAGCCAAGTGATTTCCACTCTTATCGAATTCAATCGCCGAAATGATATCGACTGCAAGCAACAAAACGTAACCAAAACTAATTAAAATTGAAAATGAAACATCAAAAACTGGACGAACAAATAATCATAGGCGAAATTACTGTCTGGGACATCTTCTCCGGGCAGTCTATCGCCGAAAACCTGAGAGAACTTCCACTTCAAAGAGGCGGCGGCGGAGGGAGCAGAAGAAGAAGAGTATGAGCTAAAACTGGTACTCATAGTCATGGAGACTTAATAAATGAGAGCTCAAAACGCCATTTCAGAGCATCAGGAGTATCAATTTCAGCACCGGAGCAGGTCAATCGTTGATTTTTGGTGTGAGAAAGAGGAGAGAGAGAGAGAGGCGTTGGGTTTCGGTTATCCACTCAAATGTATTCTCAGCTGGGACTGCAACTGTTATGCATAATTAAATGTTATGGAAAATCCGAAAATGAATAAATAGTACTATGATTTAAATCGGATATTGTAATGTTTTAAATTTTAAATTTGAATTAGTGAATTGAAATTTTAAATATTGTTATATACTTACAATTTTTTTAAGGCTAAGTCTTATATATATTCAGATGCAACCGTGCACTTATAGTGCATTTTAGAAATATATAATTTGTTATACTGAAAGATACAATTTGTTTACACTGAACTATGCAATTATTAATATGAAAAAAAATAATTATATTGTTCCGTGTAAACAAATTACATCATTCAATATAACAAGTTATATGTTACTAAAATGCACTATGAGTATACGGTGTACATGAGACCCAATCTTTTTTTAGGCAACATCTTGTATGCATCAAATGCATAGTGCAATTTAAATGTATATTTCAAACGTTTAATTTATTTATACTGAAATATACAATATTTTTTAATCGATAAAAATTATAAATTTCAATATAATAAATTATATATTTAAAAAATATATTTAAACTGTATAATACATCCGATGCACATTGTGCCTCATTTTTTAAAAGTACTTTGAATTGAGTGAAAGGTTGAATCACACATAATATGTTCTTACACTTGACAATTGACATGCTTATTTTTCAATTTTCATGTCTGGTTTAAAGATGGACATATAGTTTCGTGTTAAATTACGAACACATGTCGTATTTAAATTTTAGTGTGTAAATGATAGTATCAAATTTACGCACGTTTTATTTAACATTTATGAACTTTTGGATCATAATGTTTATGAGCACTCTAAATTTTCTTATTTTTCATTCTATTAATATACGCACCATATATTTATATGATATTATTATTGTATGTAGTTTGTAAATGAGATTAGACTATAATCTCAAAAGTACTTTGTTTCAAAAAATAAATAAATAGAAAAAGACTCTATCTTCAACATTTCTTGAGCTGACTATCATCATACACCTACTTTCCATTGTGTTATATTTTTAAAATTGGGCCGACCTTATCATAGGAAGGCCCATCTTCATATGGGCCAACTTTATATCAATAGACTATTATAGCCCATAAGTGCAGGTCGTAAATTGGACCACTGTTTGGGTTTATACAAATAAACATTTATAGATATATTTGTGGAGGTGGAAAGTAGTATTGTTAAACGGACCAATTTTCTTAATTAAATTTGGAAAACTGTTCTGGTAAAAAGTCGCAAGGCGTAAAGCGGTTTTTTAAACAGATACAATAGTTGAGATTTAACTTAACTGCTTGGTTCTTCGGCTAAATACGCCACCTAACGAACTCAAAAAAAATTAAAAAAAAATGTTCAAACATTAACATTCACATAATGACAAAAATTTCGATCCAGGGGCTAGCATCATCTTTAATAACAAATGTTCAAAAATATAAAATTAGTTCCCATCATCTTTAATAACATAATTGAAGCAAAGTCCCCATGAAATTAGTTAATAATATAAAATTTGTATCATCACATTTATAAATTAATACCATAATATTAATTTATAATTATAATTATATCGGTTTAATATTATGAACAAATTTCATAATAAATTTATAAAAATATTATATTATTATTTTATATTGGATTAATATTTTACTAATTTATTCATTCAATAGAAATTCAAAACTCAAGTTAAAAAATATTGAATTGGAGATGATTAATTATTAATTGACTAAATCAAATAGAAATATTTAATTTGTAATTGATTGGCCATAATTGATTTTTTGCCTTATTTAAATTTGTGAAAAAACTTTTAAAAAAAATTAATTAAAAAAATTAGAAAATAAAAAAAAAAAAAATTGAGTATATATAAATATAAACGGCCTAACAGGTTGGTCAGGTTAACCCATGGAACCAGAGATAGCCAGCCAATTGTCGGTCCCGGGCCAAAAACTGATTTTAAACGGCTAATTATTCGTTCTAACCTAACCCTGCATATAATAGGTTTAAAGAGAGATTTTTAGTTTACTTAACAATGCTAGTGGAAAAACTAAAATATCGACTCAAATTATATACCATAATAAAATATTTCATAAATTTTAGTCAAATAAAAAAAAAATAGTATCTCCAAACTATATTTTGGATGTTAGAATATAATGAGAAATTGGTACATTGCCAATTATGATCGGTTCCAATATATATCAGAGTATGCAAAATTTTGATATATTATTTACTTTGATATGGATCGTTTTTTTCAGTTGCTCTTTTATAAAATTGTGGAGACATTCAAAAATAATTAGGGGAAAAATTTTCAAGAAGACTTTAATTTGTCATCCTTCCAAGTGATTTATTCTTTTGGAAGTAACAATTGATCAGTCTTTATCAATATCCAACAATTTTGAGGACCTAGTTGCAACAATTTTGAGATGTGTGTATATTTAAGGTGATTTTTTTTTTTTTTATTTTTGTGGAGCATAATGAAATGAAATGAAATGAAAGGAAATATTGTTCAAAGCTTGGCCTATAATAGCTTATCCAAAATTCCCAATGCCAACCATTTATCTCTAATTCAAGAGCCATACAATTTTCCTTATTCTCTTTATTTCTTTACATTTTTTAATATTAAATTTGGATTTTGTTCATGAATTCATATGCCAACAAAAGAATAAAAGTACTAAAAAGGCATTCTTCATTAAATGATCTTTTGATCTCAACTTCTCAAAGCTCATTTCCTTCATTTTGGAAGTATGTCTTCTAGCCAATCCTGTTAAAAATTGGTTCTAAAGTAACATATAATTTCACAATAATATATATTAAAAAAAAAAAGAATTGTTGTAAAAGGTGAGTGCAGTGACGATCATACGCCGAATTTAATGAGTTAGAAAAAATATGTTTGAAATTGGTGAAATTAATCAAAACAATAATCCAATTATATGGTATGAAACACGTGTTAGGTGGGGAGGCCGTCGATCAAATATTATCGATTGAACTTGCTATCTGGTGCAATTTACTTTCGATTATCCACATGTAATTTGCAGACTATTGTACAAAATCAGAATTTATCTAATTTCTACATAAAAAAGCAATTGTGAGCTCGTTAGTATAAAAGAAAATGGGAAAAAAAGAAAAGAAAAAGACTTATGTGACATTCATGATAAACCCCACACATTATCATCCTTATCAACTCAAATTTTATATTTTCCACTTGAAATTCCACCCTTTAAGTCCACAAATAATAGCTGGATCTGTGGGAACATCCTTAGGCAAAAACATATAAACACATTCACAAATATATGCTTAATCAACAGGCTGCACCTAAAAAATAAAACATTGTTGCCATATATGTTAGCTAATATATATATATATAGAGTAATGATATAAAAGCCACTATCGGTTTTTATGGAACCAGGATTAATGAAGTCAATAAATCATTCCTCCCTAAATGACGAAATTCATAAACCCTAAATCATAAACCATTCGAATTCCTTGGGGGTGAGCCATGAACCACTCTTTTGGGTTCGATTTCGCGAGTTGGGTCGGTCGGAAAAAAACGTAATTTTTTTTTTTACATTTTATCTTTTGATTCAATTCATTTTTTCTTTTATCCAGGCCCGACTCCAAACCCTAAAGTGGTTGCATGGTTCACCCGATTCGAATGGTTAAACGATTTAGGGTTTATGGTTCATAGTTTAAGGGAATAGTTGGCGTGGCGCGTTAATCTGGTTCCATAAAAAATCAGATAGTTGGTTCTATATAATTACTCTATATATATATATATATTGAAACTGTCCATTTTAATTATGCTGTCCTTCAAAAAGCTTTAGGAGTTATTTATTACAGTTTTAAACAGGACTGATTTTGGATGTTTTAATTTCTTTTTAAAGTGAATAAATAATTATCTTAAGTTGATTTTGAAAAACATATACTACGTCCTGTCGACCTCCAAGTTAAAACGGTTCAAAATTGATTCTTAATAACATTTAACCGGCGCTTTCCATTTTAATTGGGAAAGATTATTGCGTTTCAATTTATCCCTATTATTTGTGTATCATCCCTAAAAATAATATTATTCACTTGAAATTGTATCCTTAATAAATCCGTTGACAGTTGGTATAATTAAATGAAATGAAGATAGCCACAAAAGATGTGTTTCCAACTGTCAGTTTTTATAGTAAGAACTAAGAAAAAAGAAAACATATGAAAGATTCATATATATGTCCTACAAATTTAATCTGCCCATATATACACCTGGATTTGTCATTTCAAGGGTCATCAAATATTTAATTTTAGGATTAACCCTATACACATCTATTTTATTTTTTTTTGACGGAACTATACACATCTATTGAATAAGTGATTGTTTGATGAAGGAAATAAATATGTTCATATTTTTTCACCAATAATATATTTTCTCGCCATTACTCTGTCTGGAGTTTTAAATGATTATGCAATTGGTCCGTCTTAAAAAAGGAAATCAATTAAATGAAAACATTCCGTGTGTTTACATAAATGTTTGAAAATTGAGTTTGGTACGCTGGGAAATGGTTTTTTTTTAATGGGCATAACTTTTCAGTTATCACGATTATCTGAATTTTGTAATATAATTCATACATTTCAATTATCACTTAAAGTATCTTTCTTTATAAGTAATATAAATCATGACTTTTCAAATGTTATGGTATCTTTCTTTATAGTAAAAAAATATACATTTTAGTTATCATAATTAATACCCTTTAGTAATATAAGTCACACACTTTAACTAATTTCACCGATTCTCACGGATTCTTCGTGAAAGTTGTTTATTCTTCGCCTTGAAAATTTTATGATTGCTCAAATATATTTAACCAAACACGTGTATATAGAAAGTGTGTCACTTTGCACACATTTGTGAAAATGCATTGATCAGAAGTAACGGCTCTCTCTCTCTCATTCATTGGTGGCCAAGAATCAGAAGAAAGTGATATGGGTGCACCTTCATTTAATATGCACCTCCTCACAGGGGAATCTCTCTCTCTTTCTCTCTCATCTTTCACTGCATTAGTCTGAGCTGCTATGTCAGTCTCATGTGCTCTATCCCACATCCACCACTAATAACACACCCTTTTTATCAATTGCTGCTATTTCCCTCACCCTTTCTTTTATTTTTACCACTCTCTTTCACACACATTGACACGCATACTTCACTCTGTTTGCAAAAGAAATGCCCTGCTAAAACTGCTTACTAAAATGAGGATGGACTCTGTTCATGCAAATGTGTGAACATTCAAAGTGTTTGGTGAAATGGGCTTCAAAGTTTCTTCCTTTTTGCTTCTGCAATGTTGGGTTTTTTTGGTTCTGAGTTTGGGAGTTTTCTCTGATGATGTTGCGGTGAAATTACTAGAGACTCCTCGGGCATTTTCCAGTAGAAATTTTGCTGCTTTTTCTTTCCAAGTTTTGGTGGGTGGCAATGGTAGCATTTGCTCAGAGTGTCCCACCAATTGCAAGGTTAGTTTGGAAGTGCTCTCTTTTCTGTCTCTCTAAAAAAGATTTGAAATTTGAGAATAATTTTGAGATCCCAGAAAAGATTTGAATCTAGTTCAATGTACATGCAACAAAATAACGTTTTGTGTGCAGTTAAAATTATAATGGTTTCCTCCCAGCTGATGTGAAATTCCATTTTCACTTCACTGTTTGCAAGTGTTCTAGTTGAGTTTGATAAAAAAAAAATCATTCTTTGTATAAGGCAATAAAAACACACAATGCTTATTATCTTTGCATATGCTTTTGTTGAAGTTAGATGAAAATATGCAGAGTTTCTTTACTGGAAAATTGAAATGCCTAGGTAGTATGCTTCTGAAATTGAACTTTTGGCAGGCTATTAAAATTCATCTGGGTATATCATTCAAGAACTCCTAATTCTTGTTAACTTTAGTATATTGCAAGAAAAGAACACACTTTATGAGTAGTCTTCAGACTTCAGCTTTATAATTGTGGCATGTGTACAAAATGCAGCTAGATCAAGGCAAGTTTTCAGCTTGTGAAGGTGGAAACATCTTATATACTCGACTGTTAGATGGACATCATTCTTTCGAGGTGTGCACGACGAAGGGGTCCTGCGCCGCTTACAATTGGAACGTTGGTCGAACAATCTCCTTATAACTCAATATATCATTTCTTAGAATACATGAATACATCATTTATTTGATCAGGTGTATAATCTGGACTCTGATTCATGATACATCAAAAGTTATACACTATGTTAAATATTTTGAATTCTCTTTTGTTATTCACAAGTTGGGGAAGAAACTGGGATGATAAGTTGGTAATGAATTTATATTTAAGCCTAATTAGAGTGTGTACTTATCTTTTGCAGACACGGTTAAACCCACAGCAAGCATTACAGCTGCAACATGGTTTACTAATGCTTCTCGTGTTCCAGTGAACATATCTTTCAGTGAACCCTGTGGTGGTTTTGGATGTTCTTCCGTAAATGCCTGCAACGTGAGTCGTGCGTCAGCTAGAACTTCGATTGAGACTCAATAATATCCCATTCCTTTAAGTGATTGTAGTTAATTTCCCTTTTACTTATAATTGATCTGATTTATGATTGTGTTCATGTTTACAGCTTCTCGTTTATGGTCCTGGAGAGGTCATGCGGATACACTTAGTGTAATCGAGCCAAACTTGCAGTACTCTCTTGTTGTCGCCGTGTCTGAAAAAAGAGTTCGCTATGGACGTTTAATCTTGGTAATGGATAAAATGTCTGTACAGACTCTGCAGGAAACAATTTACAAGGTCTGAGAATTCAAGTTTATTCATACACTTAGGTGAGTTTGATTCTGCTTTTCTTTCTATTGTTATCACATTTGGGGAAAAACATACTTATCAGAACTTTGATGATTGATAATGAATGATACATTATGTTTTGTTGTGGAGTTTTGCAGATAGAAGAAGTGTATTTGTGAACATGAGAACTCATATACCAGAACAGCTACTTCAGATAAACAGTGAAACTAGAACGATATTGGCAACTAACAAGAATAAGTTCATGAAGCTATATCTGTATTTCACAGAACCAGTAATGAACACATCTGCTGAAATTTTGAACTCCATAGATATAAATCAAGGATCACTCATTCCTATAAGTGGGAGTACCCGTGGACAAAAAGAAGATTCGGTTATCAGGTTATAATCACCTTTCTAGATTATACAAATATATGTTGGCAAATACTTCTATGCACCAGTTCGCATCGTGCACCACAAGTGCATTTTTAAATGGTATTAGTTGTTTTACTTAAAGGTATTAGTTGTGCAACTGGTGCACCCATGTGCTACTATACAAATATATGTTAACTGAGAATCATACTCTCTCTCACTCTCTATATCTTGCAGTTTACCAATATCACAGACATGGCTATTGTCAGTGTGAGCCTTCAGTCGAACATGGTGATCACCAGACAGGGAACTCCAGTTGCTTCAGTACCTCCTGTTACGTTCCTATGCGGTAAGATAATGAACTGAATTTAGCTTTTAGGATAATCCAGCAGTTTTCTTTTGAACACAAGTTTTTGAGTTGAATTTTCTTGATCGTAGATTCTGAAAGACCTACTGTAAAGCTGAGCACGGGTAAAATGAGGACCAAAGAGAAGAGTGTTTTAATACTGATCAAGTTCATGAAGCCCGTTTTGGGTTTTAACTCGTCTCACGTATCAATTTCGGGGGAATTTGCAGAGGTGTGCAATTTCACAAACTAAAATATTCAGTCTTTTTATAACTGGTGAGACTGTGTTCATGTTCATGTATGCATTTTACAGCTTCAAGAGATGAGCAGGAGAAGCTACACTGCCCGTGATTCGAGCAGATGCTGACACCATATCTATCAGCATTCCTGAAAACATAACAGCAGACGTTTGGGGAATGGAAATCGAGCATCAACACTCTACAAGTTAGGCACTGTAGGGATTCTCAACTATCACTTTATAGTATAACAACTAATACTTACAAACAAACAAGTTCTAATGAAACAACTAATACTGTTTAAAAATACCTACAGAATGAAAACCAGTTGCACTGTGAAACCTGGTTTACATAAGATTTTGCCTCCATCTTTTATACCAATGCTTACCTTTAATTTTCCTTATGTCTACTGCTATCTGCAGATTCTGTACCAGTTGAAACTTTAGTGCTTTTCGTCCATTGTAACTGCTGCATTTGGTCTGACTGCTCTAGTTGCGGTTTTCTAACTGTTTAGACCACAAGTTTGTTATCTGCTGGAGCTTTCTCTAAACCAAATTATATCTTGTGCTCTGACCCTTCCAGAATTCTTTTTTGTAATTTCTCATTACTTTTTATAATCTTTCTTCATAGTTGAACCAATCTGTCTATCTATGATTTAACCCAGTGATGATTTTTGTATATACTTTATGTAGAGAACTGCTTCCCATATTCAAGTGTTTGCTCTCTCTAGATGGTTAGCAGTCACATTGCCAGTCGAATATTATGAACTCACAAGAGGGTTACAATGGAGTATTTCCTACTTCAATCTCCCATGGGAGAAAGAAAACATACAATCAGTAATGGTCGGCACAAATTCTCCCAAGGATCGATTATTTCGTGCTCCTGAGGCTCATGATTCGATATTCTTCCAAGGCCTTCAACCAGAAGCTGCAAATGTGGATCCACGCATTACCAAGTTTACGGTTTACCTCTAAATCCTATGGAGTATGCATCATATTTTGAGGTCAGACATAATTTCTTTTACTCAAAACTTGGTTATCACTTCTGTACATTGATCGGGAGTATTTCTGAGGCAGAGCCAGACTATAATGCCTGAAGCTGAGCACATCCTTGATCCACAAAATTCACATGGGTAATTTTTCTAATCAAGTTTGATTTTCTAGTCCCAGAAAGGTCATTTTCTAATCAAATAGCTTCTTCTAGGTGGCGAGATTTCAGTCGAAGTATGTTCTGGTTAGCCATAATTGGTGGGAGTTTGATCTTGCTACATGTTATACTGGTCATGATTCTTAAGTTCAGAAAGCAAAACAAGGAAAAACAAAGCTATGGGGCACTTATTTTTCCAAGATTTGAGATCTTTCTTCTGGTACTTACTTTGCCCTGCTTCTGTGAAGCATCTGCAGCTTTAGTAAAAGGTATTAAAGCTGATTAATTTAGACAAAGACTCCGTTTTAATCGTCTGTCAAGTTCTCTAACTTCTTGTTCACATTGTAAGGTGGGACGTCGTCTGGAATGATAGTCGGGGTTCTGATACTGGCTTTAGTAGCTTTTATGGTACTATGTTTGCTTATATTTCTTTCTTTTGGAATCACAATGGGAAAGCTACTTCAGTACAAGGAAGTCCACCAAGAAGGGCAGCAATTCCACTGGTACCAAGAGATTATTCGAGTTACATTAGGCCCTGGTAAACGAGGCCAATGGACGTGGAAGAATCAGAGACGTTCGATGTATCTAACCATTTTAGGACCGTTGTTTGAGGATCTGAGGGGCCGCCCTAAGTACATGCTGACTCAGATTGCTGGAGGTAGATCGAACAAATCAGGCGACAGAATCATCGATTCAGATGATGAAACAGAGGATGCAGAGGCCCCCTTCATCCAGAAACTGTTCGGAATCCTCAGGATTTATTACACGTTGATCGAATGTGTCAAGCGTGTAATTCTTGGAATATTTGTGGGGGCCTACAACGAGGGCGTGGTCTTCTAGAACCCGACAATGGTCCTACTCTCCATAACTTCATTTCAGCTGTTCTTCCGTGGTCTTAAAGAAGCCATTCATCAAGAAAAGGGTCCAGTTTGTTGAGATCATATCGGTGACTTGTGAATTGACCATCTTCTCCTTCTGCATTGTTTTCTTGGATCGAGAATTCTCTGCCGTTGATGAGAGGAAACTCAGGATCACAATGGTGGTGGTGTTCTTGGTGGCATTTGTAGTCCAAATGATCAGTGAGTGGTATGCATTATACACACAGATAAAAGCAGCTAGACCCCCATCACAAACTCGTTTTTCATGGTTTAAAAACAGCTTCGATTGGATTCATGATGTTCCTCTTTCCTCATGCATTGATCAAGAACTTGAAGAACAACAGGTTCGATAAACAACCCCGGTGAGGCGGCGCTACTACATCAGCGGAGAGAATCAGAGCTCAGGCGAGAAGCCATGGCTCAGGAACATAAGAGAGCTAGCAAGATCCAGCTTTTTAGTAAAGAAGCAAGCAAATCATCAGCTTCCAATGATCCTTCTACAAGTAAGACCAGATGGAGTTTTTGAAGGGTAAGAGGAGGGAGCTCGTCTGAGTCTACATCGACAGATTTTAAGAGCGAAACCGAGCAAACTGTACAAAGAATTAGAAGACATTTTTGCATCAAAATCATGAGGTACACTATACGGCCTTCAAAAGGAGCATTAATTCTTTGCAGCTATATATGGATTGTGCAGCACAGAAGGATTGTTTATGATTGGTTGTGTATATGTTACATTCATATTGAGATCATGTGATCATTCTTGCTTCATTACCTTTTGTTGCTTGCATGAATTATGTAAGTTGTAGCTGAGTTCTACCTTGTGTAATATTGCAACTATGCATTGGTAATGACTGAGGTAACTTCGTATTTTATTTTATAAGTACATGTATGATGAGGCAAAGTGGAATAGTTAAAAATAAAAGACACTATCTACGCTTTAATTAGCGATTAAATGCTTCAATCACCATTTCTTGGCGGAAAAAAAAAAAAAGGAAAAAGTACATGTATGATGAATGTATATATGATGATTATGTTGTAGATAATATATGCATTGATACAATGTACATACAGAAATTTAGAGTAAAAAACAATGACATAAAGAAATTGCCTTATAAAATGATATTCATATTCCAAGAACTTTGTTCTAAAACCATCAACTTTGTTGCTTCAAGAACAAGTATGTAGGCCCTTTTACAATTTCCTAATCTGCCTGGATTTATTTTCCAAATTATGTAGTTATTTTGGAGTTCTTTTTCCTGTGATTTTTCAAGTTTATTCTATTTTTATAGGATAAAACAATAAAAGGGTATAAAAGTCAGTTCATCCCTCAAAAGCTGTTTTTCTCTTTCTTTTCTTTTTGTTTTATCCGACCGAACGAATATTCTTCATCATCAACGGACCAAAATGAGTTTGAATCAAATTCGATCAAAAAACTTTCTGCAAATGACATGTGTGGGGACACTAGCTGATTCAGACTTTCACACGTTCTCTCTCTCTCTCTCTCTCTCTTAGTTTGAAATATATAAAACAAGAAAACAGAAAAAAAATGGGATCGCTTTTCAGTTCAACTCTCAAAAAGGAAACATAGAGATTGCTCTTGCTAAGGCGAAGCAGATCGTTTCATCAACCCTGTTGTTTTTTTTCAGGCAATTCATCAAACCCTATTCTAGTTTATGTTGACTCTGTTTTTTATAGTGATAAAAACCCGTTCTTGATTTTTAATCTTTCGTCTATTTGGGAGTTTGATTCTTTTGGTTAGTTGGGGAATTTAGTTTAGAAAATACACACAAAAATAATTGTTTTTGGTTGGACTTGAATAGAATTGGGACTCATGTGAAAGTCTCTTTATTCTAATTGATGGGAATGAACTTGTTGCAAAATTGGGTACACTTGGAAATTATGGAGCAAGAAATTCTCTTTCTGTGAAATATCACACAAAAAAAGTTAGGTGATTTTTTGTGATATGGAGGCATGATTATTGTTTGAGAATTGATATGAATCATGATCAATTTAAATCAGGGAAGATGTTCTTTATTTATCAAGAATCATGCTCTAAAGTGTGAAAACTTTCAAATCAATTCTTTGTGTCACTTTTTTTTTTGTTTCATGATTGTTCCACTTCCGCATGGACCCAGGATCATAGTGGTTTGTTGGATTTGCCCTTTCTATGCGTCATTAATTTAGACTATGGAATACAGAGTGGAACACCATGTTTTAGAACAGGTGATATCGTGCGGAAAACTTAGGACATGTAGTCTTGCCTAATATGATGGTTTGTTTGGTGCAGTAAAACATACTGTGGATATTGCAGTAGGGTGAAGCAGCTCTTGTCCCAGTTACAAAGCAACTCACAAAGTCATTGAACTCGATGAAAGAAAGTGAGTTCAACATGATGTCGTTTTTGATGATTCTAACCTTGTACTTGAGCTAACAGGCTTTGTTTTAAGGTGATGGTGATGAAATGCAGGCAGCTCTTCTCGAGTGGGACGGGCAGAGAACCGTCCCAAATGTTGTTTCATCGGGCGCAAACACATAGGGCGCTCTGATGGTGTGTTTTATCTTCGTTGCATTATTAAACAAGAATGTCTGAATGTATATGTTTTCGTTTCAGATGTTTTTGAATTCTTTCTGTTGTTGCAGTGGTTATTGCGAAACATCAACAGAAACTGGTTCCGTTGCTTGCTGAGGCTGAAAAGGATTGCAAAATGACCGCTCGAGGCGTAAACTTTCGTTACTAGGCGAAAATAAAAGTATGTAATAAATCTGAGACATGAAATTGTTATAGCATTTGTGCATATGTGAGACTTCTCCTGGTGGAGTTGCTGTAGTAGTTCTTCCTCTGTTTAAGTAATCTTTGCTCATGTCTTTGTTTCTTGTGTTTTTATTGGTGGGAGATGGGCTCAACCAGATTGGTTTTTGCGTAGAATCACATCAAGAATATAACAAAAACTGAATGATATTTGAAACAGCATCAAAATATTTTGTAGAAACTGGGAAATCTCTGTACTGAATATAATGCATTTATCCACAAGAGTATAATAAGAATTAAAAAGCAGCTGAAAAAAAAAAAAAAAAGAAAAAAAAAAGGTGTTACAGCTTCGCATTATTCTGGTCAAACGTGTTGCAAAAACACTCTGAAAAACGAGAAAAAAATCAAGAAACTCTTTCAGGAACAAGTACAAAAACTGAGACGATCTTGTAATTAACTCGGTCAACATAGTTTCCACAGTATACAACTCCAAGGAGTACAACAGTTTCCTTGCAATTTACAATTCAGTAGAACTAAGTTGGGAAAATTTAAAAGAAAAAGGAAAAAATACCTCCACTCACAGCCTAGGACCCAAAAAATTTATTTATTCTCTGGTGGGATATAAATGTCTTGTTGCAGCACATACAATTCACGCAGTACAGTTGGGTTGAAATAGCACATGATATCTGTGATGGCATTTATGAAGCAGCATTAAATTCTGCTCCTTCTTTCACCTTCTGAAATACATAACAATAGTCGTTGGATCTGCCCAGAAAGGTAAAAAAATACACATTACATCTTATAGTGTTCTCACATTAGATACATCGATCCGAAGGTCGAGAGTTTTGAGCTTTCCCCAGATTGATGTGTTTTTCGAACAAGGTCCACGCCTTCACCAAGATTGCTCACACGTCCGCTCACCAAGAGAGCTGATGCTGCGTTTAGCACCTGTGGGAATGCAATGATTCAGTAGATAAACGATAAGTCTTTCGAATCTTGTGAACTTGTTGATTGAAATAGAGTTTCGTCATGATAAAGAAAGGAAGAATTACCAGGGCATCAGCTATAGGCCCTTTTTTTCTCCTGCTAGTACACGCCTAAGGACTTCAGCATTGTAATCTGGATCTCCACCCTCGTCTTCCAGTGCAACGAGGGATTCCAAAGTCCACTAAAAAATTATCGAAGCTGAATTTAGCATTTTTTGGACTACATTGTTGAGATAATATAAAGTATATGATTTTTTTGGAAAGCAGATCCTTACATGGATCAAAATGAGAACTTTTTCTATCTTATCTTGAGTGACATCAAGAACTAGTCCAGGCCCTGTTTTCAAAATTTCAGGAAAGTCTGAGTAAATTTTCGTAACTTAGAGCAAACTGTATTTAGTAAACAACCACATCTTTACCAAGGGACTCATCTCCCTAATCCTCCGAGGAACAATCAATGCCCTTTTCATGCCAAATCGTTTGCAGCGCATTTTGCCATTTTATGGACCTGCCAAAAAGAAGAGTAATTTTTCATCACATTTGAAACTAAAAAAAAAATAGGTTTCATATCGAACCTCAACTTGCATAATAAAATCCTACAAAGTGAAAAGTTAGATTCATTTCGACTTCCTTAAATAGAATCATACAACACCAGAACAAGGGCACGTGTACTCTAAGATCTTCTGTGTACACCCCAACAACAGCAAAAGGAACTCTAGCTGGATTCAGCATTGGGCCTAAGATATTGAATACGGTCTTCACTTTGAGTATTTTCCTGACAGGTCTAACAATTTGCATTGCTGGATGATAGATCGAGAACATCATAAAACCAATTCCTACTTCATTGACACATTTGGCAACCCCTGAATACAATATAAGTATGTGAAATCAAGAAATGAACGGGCGGATATATATGCAAGTAGGTCTGAAGTTTCAGTCATGTCTGTACTAAAAAATTCATGCAATTTAAACTTATGCATCTTGTTACAGACTTGCTCCAATTATGTATACAGTATGCCAAATCTGAAAATTGTCCACTAAACTTTCCATAATTACCCAAAAAAAAAAAGAGATAAATGCATCGATCAAGCTCCTAACTTCCTTCATTCTTTAACCAACATTATTAGAACAACCCTTTTGTAAAACAAACATGTTGAAAACTCATCTCAAAATCCAGGACCAGAGAACAGAAAATTAACTCTCTTTCCTACCCCTATATTTTAGATTATCATGCAACAACTTGGTTAGATAACATTAATGCATTAAATTTTGCAGTTGTCGAGCCATCCTATATGTGAACATACCGCTGGCTCCAAGCTAATTGCAACCCCCAGTGTTTAAAAACATCAGCACTCCCACAAGCAGATGAACTAGATCGACTACCTTGCTGTGATGCAACAGCAAATTTAAAAGGCTAAGCTCAATTTAACCAAATAATTAGAAATGTAATCTTGTTTAATTCATATAAATGAGATCCCACCTCCTAGCCATTTTTAATTCACTAATGCAACCCAAGAATTGAAGCTCCAGTAGATATATTCACTGTGTTTACCATCACCACCAGTCAACAATGTCGACTGCATCAGTCAATCCTTCCACTTTTCGACATTGGTTTATCATTGTTTTGCTAGCCCAACTACCTATTCAATAGTTTGTACTCAGCATTTATTTCATTGTTTATTTACGCATTGGGAAAATTCTTCAATGTCAAATCAACACATAAGTAAATGCTCTCTGCCATTATAACCAAATTTAACTATGACTATATATTTAGACCAATGCTCTTACATTCATAAAATGTACATATCCTATTCATAAAGCAAATGACACCCAATACTAATACTCATTAGAATTTATGGTTGCTACATTTTGTTTAAACTAATAGACCAAATTCTAATTCAAAAGAAGAATTTATAAACATATCATAAACATAAAAGCACCAAAAATATAAAGCCA